>NW_024121988.1:273433-532837 GCF_016745375.1 Pimephales promelas
ATTTTAACATCTGTAAAGTTATTCATAAATGATTTACATTTAAGATGCTGTCAGTATGACAATATTGTACATTTGAATGCCTATGCACAATAATACAGTGCATGTTTTTTTTTCTTTATTTTTTTTTTATATAATTTGTGTATTTATGTCTAAGGTACTGTTAAAGGGCAAGTGTTGTTTTATTCGGATCATATCTTGCCTGGAGGGAGTGACTGGACCGATTACAGCTGTAGTGATTTGGTGAGACACATTGTAACATGCATGCTTTTATTTTTTAGGTCACAGTTTATATTAGGTGTGCCTATATTGTGTTGTTGTTGTGTTGTTAAACACTATTGCTGCTGCTATTGAGATTGAGGATATAAGGTTCGAGAGGTTTGTGGTATTTGGTTTAACGGTGGGTTAAGGGGTAAAGGATGAGTGTAATTAAATACTTATAGCTGTGTAATTATCTGTGTAATTACAGCTAATTGTATTATTTTTAAAGGGTTAGTTCACCCAAAAATGAAAATTAAGTCATTAATTACTCACCCCCATGCTGTACCAACCCCGTAAGACCTTCGTTCGTCTTCGGAACACAAATGAAGATATTTTTGATTAAATTTGAGAGCTGTATAACTACCACATGCCTCTTGACGGCCCAGAAAGTCAATGAAGAAAATGTTTAAATATCCCAAGTGACTACGGTGGCTCAACTATAAGTTTATCAAGCGACGAGAATACTTTTTGTGCGAAAAAACAAACAAAAATAACGAGTTTATTCGACTATTCATTTTCTTCCTTGTAGGCCAGAAACGAGACTTCCTTAGATTTCCACGACGCATGCGCGAGAACTGAACTGAAGTAGTGTAAGGAGATCGCAATTCTCGCGCATGCGTCGCCTACAAGGAAGAAAAGGAATAGTCGAATAAACTCGTTATTTTTGTTTGTTTTTTCGCACAAAAAGTATTCTCGTCGCTTGATAAACATATAGTTGAGCCACCGTAGTCACTTGGGATATTTAAACATTTTCTTCATTGACTTTCTGGGCCGTCAAGAGGCAGTCCCTTAGGAGCCAATGTGGTAGTTATACAGCTCTCAAATTTAATCAAAAATATCTTTATTTGTGTTCCGAAGACGAACGAAGGTCTTACGGGGTTGGAACAGCATGGGGGTGAGTAATTAATGACTTAATTTTCATTTTTGGGTGAACTAACCCTTTAAATATTAGGACAATTTAAAATCACATGTACAATTGTACCGTTTTTGCAGTGCATTGTATCCTATGAATGATTTAAATGTTATACACAGTCAAGACTCTTAATAAAAACTTCCAAGCTTAAAAAAAAACGCCATTATAGTATTCCATATGACCCGTATGATGGGCTGAGATTGAAGTCGTTATTTGATTTTGGCTAAATTATTATTTTTAACATGCCATTTTATTCCATCTTAAAATCTGAAATGCTTAAAACATTGAAAATGATGAAGCCGTGGTCTTGTTGTGTGAGCACGTCCGGCACTTTTGCGAAATGCCATAATACTTGATAAAATGTAAGCCATTGTTTTTTATTGTTTTTAAAATAATTGAACCCATTATTCATGAACAGCTTGATGAATAACGGTCATGCTGTCTTTGGCTCAAATTAATTACCTGTGCATTTATTTAATTGTGTGCGAACCTGTCAATGCACCGGAGCTCTTGCACAGACTGAAGTGTTTCTGTCATCGCGCGTGGCATTTATTCTGTTAAATTGAACTTCCATGAGTGGCACTCAGCGAGAGGCTGACAAACATCATGGTGACTTGCGTCATCGGAGTGGGCTCCCGATGTCCGTGTGTTTGGCGTGTTCAGTGTTATTGTGTAAACTAACAGAAAGAGCTGACCTTGATCTATGCCCTGCGTTCTGACGGCTGAACCCTGATCTACTGGACTCAAACACACTCTCTATGTACTGCTATACTGGTTTCTTGTTTAGAGTTTTATTAGAGTTGCACACCGACACCAATCATGCTTAAAATATGACGAGAAGCACAAGACACTCGTTCATTCTCATTTTCAAATCAAGTGTTGTAAGTTTTCATATGGAGATTTGATTTGCATTTGCTTTGGCTTTTTTTTTTTACCCTCTTTCGCTATTTTTAACCTCCACCATGATTTGGCGATTGCATTAGCAAGCCTATATCAGCTCTACAGCAGTGTGCTTTAACAATCATGTTTACATCTCACACTGAGAACTAAGATGTTGATTGTTTATTATGTTAAGATTATCACACCGCAAGGCCGTTTATGCGATGCAAACATACAAATGTAGGTAACAAATCATGCACCATGTTAGTGTTGCGAGGTCATAAACCATTTTATAAGGATTTTTTTTTTAAATACAGCTTTAGTTTATATATATATATATAGCTATAAAAGTTGTTTGCACATGTCTGCACAGATCAAGCAAATCCAGGGCATCTGCATTTAACAGCATGGGGAGAATGAGACAGGTCGGTACAGTTATTATTCTTTGTTGAATAACTCTGGTGGAATAAACATTAATATAATCCTACTAGGTGCAAATTGATTGAACTCACCTCTGAATGAAAAATTAAATCCTGTCAATTCAAGCTTTCATTCAAGAGCGAGTTTAGTAAACAGTATTTCTTAAACGCACTTCCTGCAGTCCAGCCTCTCTGTTGAATGCACTGAAATAGGTTACGTTTTATAATCAATCATAAGAGGCCACACAAAATGTTTGCATGATTTTATTGCATGAGGGTATTAAAGCTGCAGGTTTTGTGAACTAAAATGTATAAATACCACACATGAATGAGACTAAAGCCAGTGTTGTAGTACTCGAGACTCGGACTCGTCTCGGTCTCGAGACCATATTTTAATGGTCTTGGTCTTGTCATGGACTCGTGTCCATTTGGACTCGGAATTGACTCGTACTCGAACATTTTTTTTTTTAGGACTCTGAATTATTCCCGAGTCTACTCGAGTTCAATTAAAAATATTTTTCATGATTATTAATGTATGTTAATAAAATATTTCCTTAAATTGATTGACACGCCCAGTGATTGGTGATTTTCTAGTGCGCAACTGCGCATGACAAATTGTAATAAAATTACTTTTCACACCACCTACTATGTGGCCTTTTTACCCTAAACTGATCATATTTTTTAAACTCTAAGAAAATTCAATTCTCTAAGTAAAAAAAAAAAAAAAAAAAAAAAAAAAGACTTCTCTAAGTAAATAAAAGTAAATTAGGTAATCAACCCTCACTGGTCTCGGTCTCGACTCGGACTTGACCGTCTCTGGTCTCGGACTCGACTTGACTCGAGTGAGGTGGTCTCGACTACAACACTGACTAAAGCAGAACCCTGTCCTGACACACACTGTGATCTGATGGCTTGGGTGGTGGCTTAGGCGAAAAGCAAATGTTTTGTGTGTGTGTGCAATAATTATCAAAGACATCTGACACATGTTTTATTATATTTATGTACCATAGAAATAATTATTATTATTAGAGCCAGACCGATTTATCGGCAGGCCGATATTATCGGCCGATATTAGACATTTTCCAAACTATCGGTATCGGCAGTTATAATGGCCGATAAATGAATATTTAAAAAATAAAATAAAAACGGACAAAACACGCTTCAACCATTTCATGAGTGTTGCAGTTGTATAGTTTGTCTACACTGTCCTTGTCGACACTCGTGTATAACGCGCCACACATCCTGCAACCCGCTGATCCAGCCATGGTTTGATGTAGCTTAATGGAAAGAATTTAAAAACTGCAGGTAAAGGGATAAGCAAGCTGATATTTTAATTATAAGGTAGCTTATAAGGCAATGTAGGGACTAATTATTATTTTATTTCATCAGAACTTATTCAAGTGTTGTTCAATATTTGTATTTTCCTCTGTTCTGTTGTGACAATAAATTATGCATTATCATATTATTTTAGTTAAAACTCATAAATAACTTGAAATAACTAATGTTAGGGAAATCTGTTAATGTTTTGTTGCGCGTTTCAAAATTTTTAATTTTTTTTTTTAAATATCGGCCGATATATCGGAATATCGGATTTTAAAACCAACAAATATTTGTATCGGTATCGGCCTTCAAAATCCTTTATCGGTCGGGCTCTAATTATAATAGATTAGTTTCTCAGTCATTTTTATGGACCGTATGTCAGGAGTCTTCAAATAGATACCACAAGATGTAATGACAATTGTAGCACCAGTTCACCTTTTCTACAGGTAGAAGTGAGCAGCGCATCAAAACAACAGAGCGGTTCACACCACAAGTGCTTTGAGAACTATATCCTCTAATATTTTTATCGAGAGCCAAACGCATGTCATTCAAGCCCTTTTGGTTCTGTGAACGTTGCTTCTCTCTCCTGCTAAAGACACTAGAGTTTCATTTTAAGAGCTGCAGATGACGCTGTTATTTTAAAGAGGTGTTATAATGCCCCTGGCTTGACTCACTGATGAATAAACAGTATTGAACAATTTTGAGAGAAAGATTGTTGCAGAAATTGCTGCTTGGTAGGTTGATCGATTTATTTTCAGACGTTCATCGAGGCCAGGTCTGTATTGGCCCAAGTTGAGGAAACAGTCGTCGGTGAAATGTTGGGAGGTTACCTTTCAGCCCAGATCAGCCCATCTGAGTTTTCATTTTCTCAAAGCCAGAGAAAGATAGTCAAAGCTCAGTTTACACCAATTGAAATTTCGAACCACTGGTGGACCATATACAGGCTAGGGCAGGGGTAGGCAAGTTCAGTCCTTGAGCCAAACTCTAGGCTCTCTAGGACTGAACTTGCCTACCCCTGGGCTAGGGGAACTCATTTTAATGTTAAAAAAATTCATGCCAGGGGACCTTTAAAATAAGCGCAGCATTTCTCACACCCTCTCACAAATTTCTGAGATTCCTGCATACATTAGTGAAGAACTTTGTTACGGTTGATTGCATTCAGTCGTTTCTGCTTTCTTTCATGCTTACTCTTTGTGTCTAGCTCTGTCATATTTTTCTAGACTTGCTCTGGAATACATCCCAGCTAATTAGCATGAATTCAAACAACTTTCACCGTCACACTAGCTTACACTCTTCACGTTTCATGTCAGACTGGCCATCTTTGGACTGTCGCCCTTAGTGGAAGCGTGCTCATCCATCCATGTGAAGGATGGTCGGTTCACCTAGGCTGGAGTTTGATTCAACGTAGTGTGATTGCGTAAAGCTACGTCACACGTAGGCTCACTATTGTCCGACGCTGGTCATGTGTGTGATGCGTGTGACGTACAATAACAGAAGCTTACGCTATTAAACTAGTAACCTGACTCGCGCAGAGGGAGAAATAAACGAATAGTTGAAATAAAGTCGTTATTTTTGTTGTTTTTTGCGCACAAGATTGAGCCCCTGTAGTCACTTGGACTATTTTAACGATGTCTTTAATGACTTTTCGATGCCAGCAAGAGTCATTCCCTCAAGAAGCCTATGGACTGTATGCAGGAGCGATCTTAATATCTTAAATAACTTAATTTGTGTTGCGAAGATGAACGAAGGTCTTACGGGGTTGGAACAACATGAGGGTGAGTAAATACTGACAGAATTTTCATTTTTGGGTGAACTTACCCTTTAAGATATATCACAATAGAAAAAAGTCACTGGTAACAATATTTCACTTTATTACAGTTTTACTGTATTTTCTATCAAATAATTGCAACCTTGGTGAGGCCACAAACTTTTTAACTGTAGTGTGTTCCCATAGAGTTGAACTGATGACATTGGTGTTGCTATCTTTATGCATTGATCCATAGCTTCAGTGTATATAACCAAAAGGGACATTTACAGTAAATAAACAATCATTGGAAGCTAAGCGGGTAAGAAGCTAACCTGATGTTCCCATTTATTTCTTAAATTCCTTAATGCTCTTCAAGAATTCAAGGTTCAATCAGATTTAGGTGCGATAAGAAATTCTGGTTGTACCAGAAAACCCCGTAAAGCACTTGTCCTATGATTATATCCTAGATGTGTCTTGTTATTTGAACTTAGTATTGTTTTTCCTGACCTTGTCAGAAAATACTTCAATTTCTTGATCGTTGTGATCAAGAACCATTAGGTTAAAAGAGTTGCTCTGCCATAGTCCTCTACCTTTATTAAAGGAAAATTCCATTCTGAATCGCTTTTTGCTCTAGTTTGTCTTGAAGGGAGATAAATTATACGATAGCTGGGAAGATAACATTGTATGTACAGCTGCATGGCTGGATGCTTAATTTGATAAATCCATTATTTATGTTCTGAGGCGCTTGTATGCCAGCTTCTGAAAACTTCATTGGAGAGACACGGCGCAGTGTCACCCTAAACTATGCTTCTCTCCAAAACATTTGGGAACAAATGAGACCTTCCTCTCTGCCCAAAATAAGAATGGAAGTTCGAGAGCCCCGGGCAATCTGATATGGTTTACATAAGTGTGTGTTTGTGTGTTTATGAGAGCATCTGGCAGGGCATATGGGAGCATGTCTTTAAAAAAAGTGGATGTGTGATTCAGGGAAACACAAAATGGGAAAGACAGGAGAGGAGAAACCCCTTACAAAGAAAAGACTAAATGAAACAAAAAGCAGAGGAAGCAAATGGATTCCACAGAAGTGGAAGTGAACGATCTAAATGGGAATTTAGATATTCCAGCCAATGTGACCGGAGCTCTGGGCATGTCAGACAGTTCCTCCTCTTTACATGTCATTTTACAAAGACTTCAGGAGCACAAGGGGTGCATATACAGAGCCTTTAGCCCATCTTTCCCTGTGTGCTCCCAGTCTAATAGCTGGCCCAAACTGCCCTGACGTCTATCAGTGAAAATGTAATCTAGACCTTGTCATCTAGAACATGCACATGTCAAATAAATTAAACCAAACGCTACTGTTCAAATATGATAAAGTACTTTGCATGTGCTTTAGTATGTTAGTCAACACATCAAAAAGTGTACTTTAAACATAGACAGTATAAGAAGTGGACAGAGCCATCTCATTGGAACTCAATTGAGACAAGTGAAGCCCATTTTTGGCGATATTTTAGGACTTCCGTTCCTGACGCGCAGACTCAAACCGTGGGAATGACGCAATCGTTAGCCTACTTTCACTAAAATTGCTTCTACGGGGCCGAAACATAAGCTACAAGGTAATGGAGCCTTTTATACATTGTCGTGTTTCTTTAGAAATAAATAAAGGACAAATGGGGTCTTCAAACGCCTCAGATGTAAAGTTATTCACCGTCAAAGTGACGCCAAAATGAATGGGAGTCAATGGAAATGCTAACTCAAGTGAAGTTCTGCTACAAGATGGCGGCACCCGGACAGCTTCAACTTCCGGTCGATGACTTTAAAGCATGACAACAGAGGATTAAAACGATGATTTAAAATGTACTTTAAACTAAAACTTTTGATTTGACATTATTAAAAAGTGCATTTTTAAAAGATTAAGAAACATGTGCCATGAAACTGTTTTTAAATACACTCATTTTGAAATAATCTTTGAAAAGATTTAAAGTACACTGTACTTTAAATGTGTAGTACTTTTCACTGTACTTTTCAGTACAATTAGGCACTCTTCTTTTCACAGAGACCTGAGGTTCTTTCAGAAAAAAAAAAAATCCTGGCTAACTGGAAAATAAGATGTGCTTCACGTAACACCTACAGCAAGTCTCTCTCTCTCTCTCTCTCTCTCTCTCTCTCTCTCTCTCTCTCTCTCTTCTCTCTCTCTCTCTCTCTCTCTCCTGGGGGGGGGGGCTGTTTTTCTTTTTATTCTGGGGGTTAAATATAGTCGAAACAAGAGGTATGTATGTCAATCGCTGAATGTTATTTTGGGACAAGCAAAATTGGCCATATATACTAGTAGGAAACATAAAATAGAGCAAAAGCCTTGCCAACGCATCACTGTTGTTGCTTTAAGGTGTGTTCATAATTATATTTTTGTTGTAAAAGTTGTGTGAATTATTAAATTTCTTAATCTCTGTCTCTCTCCCTGTCTCTGTCTCGCTCTGTATCTCTCGCTCTCTCTCTCTCCCTCTCTCTCTCTCTCTCTCGGTGTATGTGTGTGTATGTGTGTTTAACAAGCTTGTCTACATCTTCCCTTTTTTTCTGGGTCTCGTTCCACTGCTGGTCAGTCGGGGTGATTTCTTTGGGTCCTTGTCATCTCAGCATTTCCTTATACCTGCTATTAACTTGATGTATTCATCCCTTGATCTTGCTCTGCCATTATTCCATAAATAATATATATGGAGTGTAAAAGGTATATAGTAAAAAGCCATTTCTTGTTCCTGACATACAGTACAGCATAGTGCAATATATTAAAGGTTGTGCTCTACTGATCATTTCTTTTGTTAACTGCATGTTATTAATTATTGATTCTGATGTATTAATAACAAGCACACATGGGAAAATCTCACTGGAACATCCCCAGGTTTCATTTCATGTACTTTGCATAATGAAAATGAGGCCTGTTGTTTTGCATCATCACATAATTTTAAAAATACATAAACAGACTGATTGCTATCTCTTGTTCTTGCTATCATATTGTGTCCATAATTTTTTGTTTTTCAAATAATCTTTGTTCATTCCGCATTGAAGGAGCTAAGAGCTCTACCTGTTTGTTGCCTAGATAGAAAAAAAAAAAAGCTGCACTGGGAACTGATTTTCCTTAAAGGGACTTTGTTCATACTCAACACAGTCACAGTCCGGGCAAGTGGCTCTGTGTTTGATGAAGACCAGTATCATTAGACACTGAAACATGGGATTACTATGGTATTTTGTTTAAAACAAGCACTGTTTAAAAAATGACAGGCTGCTGGCAGCTCGGGAGCGTTGCTGTTCACTAGCAGTGAGATTAGTGTTTTACTCTCTACATACAGACAGAGGAAATAAGCAGGAGCAAGGCTCTATTAATGGGAACAGTTTGTTTCCCAGGCAATGCGTATACGTGTCTAAACGTGTATATTACACTAGTGCTGCATCTGAATATGCCTTTTCCATAGTAAATAGCCTAAAGATGACAAAAAATGTCCAAATTCATAGTATTCTTAAAACAGTAGACACAAAGTACCAGTCTTGGTCTCATTAGACTAAACCTAGCTGTGGGAACATTTTTGCAGAACGCAAAATGCGTTGCGTTGTGCACGTTTCGCGACAGTTTCAAAGTAAAATGTCCAGTGAGTGGCACTGAAATTGTGTTTGACTGAACTTTGGCTGAAATAACCACTCGTTACAACCGAGGTATGCAACAAAGCATTTGTGAAGCCACAACACGCACAACCTCGAGGCGGATGGGGTACAACAGCAGAAGACCCCACCGGGTACCACTCATCTCCACTACAAATAGGAAAAAGAGGCTACAATTTGCAAGAGTTCACCAAAATTGGACAGTTGAAGACTGGAAAAATTTTGCCTGGTCTGATGAGTCTCGATTTCTGTTGAGAACAGAATGAGAACATGGATCCATCATGCCTTGTTACCACTGTGCAGGCTGGTGGTGGTGGTGTAATGGTGTGGGGGATGTTTACTTTTGTGGGGGCGCACTTTAGGCCCCTTAGTGCCAATTGGGCATCGTTTAAATGCCACGGCCTACCTGAGCAAAACGCAAAATACGTTGCGTTGTGCATGTTTCGCGATAGTTTCAAAGTAAAATGTCCAGTGAGTGGCACTATAAAAGTGTTTTATTTTTTTTTTCCGAAACAGATGAACGTGAATATGGCAACGTTTTATTACGTTAGAGTTATGTTCTGTTTTAAAATAACGTACCTATAGACCTGTACCTAAACTACTCTAAATTTCACAACCATTTCTGTACCGAAGTACATATTTCCTATGAGACCAGGTTGAAAACTATACCTAATACTTCCTCTGAGATTCTGAAGTGGACATCTGATGGCACCGGGAGATGAGTTATGAATGTTATCAATGTCATGTTATGAGTTAATGGTACTTCTGTAGTTTACTATAAAGAAAGTACTTTTTTACTAAATGTAGTACATAGTATGCGACTTTGGACAGAGATTGGGACTCTGGATAATGCCTCTGCTAAATGCAGGGACCTAGATTCAGATCCCAAAGGTAATATATCACTTTTATTTTAAATAATCCAAGACTGCATCCAAACTTAACAGCCAGCGACAGCCCAAGTGATGCAAGAGGCAACAACCTGCATCACTTCTAGCTTCCTTCCCAGTAGTGTTGGCTGAATGTTGTTGAAGGCAGTGGAGAAATCAAAGAACATTATTCTCACAGCGCTGCCTGCTTTGAAACAGGTGTGATCTGACCCTCTGCAGTATGTACATGATCACATTATCCAATTTCTCGAGTTTTTTTTAGCATTGCAATTCAGTATGCAGTTTGGAATATTGTATTATGTTTTTAAATTTGAAACACTTTTCAATTAAAATTCTGAGGGAGATGAAACATTACCCTGCAAAATGTAATCTCGTTTCCTGATAGCCTACCCAGTTAATGCTGAAAAGCATTTGCACACATCCCTTTTGTGACTATTATTGTACATTCATTGTCATGAAATCCTCTTTTCCTGGCACATTCCTTGAGTGATTAGAATGATTTGATAGAGCTTCAGTACTGTGATACTCTTTACTCATTCTGAATGGCTGTTTCTGTGTGAAATTTAAAGCTGAAGTGCGTCATTTTTTTTGAATGTTAAAATACTTAAATACTATATCTCAGGAGACAGTTATGCAAGCTTGTCCGCCACGTAATAAAACTAATTTAAAAGATAATTGCGATTTTTATCTCACAATTCGGACATATTTTTTCAGAATTGCGAGAGATAAAGTTGCATTACCAGTAAGAAGTCATAATTTATGAGATTGCGAGTTATAAAGTCAGAATATAAATTCGCAATTCTTATTTTTTTTCTTAAAGCGAGTTTCTCTTACAATTCTGACTTTATTTCTGGCAATTCTGACTTTTTTACTCGATAGTGAGTTTTTATGTCGCAATTCTGACTTTATTTCTTAGAATTCTGACTTTTTTCACAGAATTGTTTAATATAAAGTTGAAATAGTGAGTTATAAAGTCAAAATTATGTGATATAAAAAAATGTTTCTCGCAATAGCAATTTTACAACTCACTATTCTGACTTTTTCCTCACAATTTCGAGTTTAGATATCACAAGTCTGACTTTTCTCAGAATTTTGTGATATGAAGTCGCAATTGCGGGATATAAAGTTGCTATAGCGAGTTTATATCTCGAAATTCTGATTATTTTCTCAGAATTGAAAAAAAAGATTGACTCTTCTACTCAGAATTGCTGAGTTTATATATTACGATTCTGAGAAAAAAAGTAAGAATTGTGAAATGTAGCCTAAACTTGCAATTGCAAGAAATTTTAAAACAAATTTTAATTTGCAAAAAAAGTAAAAACAAAAAAAAGTCCATTAAATTTTAGTTAAAAGTATGAACACTGACTGACGCTCTTTTTCAACTAAAAACGTAAAACTTTTTACACGCTTCGGCCGTTCGTTTACACGACAACAGCATTTTGGGTGCCTGAAAACCAAACTTTTGAAAATGGGTTTCAAGTCCAAGTTTTTGAAAACGGTCTCAGTGTAAACAACAAAAACGCAAATCTCTGAAGACGATGACGTCATACACATGTTCAGTCTATACTGTGTCATCGCCATCTAATGGTCTGGCAGCAGAATATGGTTCACCTTTAGCACTGAAGCCCATCTGCTCAGACTGTTAGCTTGTGCAATATGTTTTTAAAGCTTGTCCTGTTGGTAACCCCAGAGAGCATCTGATTTCACCCTTATAATCCAAAGCCTCGCAGATTTCTCTACTGGATACAGGAAAACATATAGACATCAAGCTGTGTGCTTGATAATCTGTTATTTTTTCTCTCTATGGTGGATCACTGGGTGAAAACACCCCGCCGTCTCTTATTTCTTGTCAATATAAGAGTAAAAGTACCAACATGCATACAATGACAGTGACCTGAACAGAAGCGTTTGCTTAAATCAGAGAATGCAGGTGCAAACAGGTGCACTCTGAATCAATGTGTTTCTACTGTATATTCAACAATCTCAGATCAGCATGTGTCTGAGTCATTTAAGGTTTTGTGTTGAGTAATCAGTAGGTGAAGAACAACTCCTGTTTAGTGAAGAAACCAGGGTGCCTGGGAGTCTGAGCTGAGCTCAAAAGGTCACAAAAGCTGTCTGGGCTGCAGGTCTAGTTCCGTTTTCATTACCAGATCGACTGCTAGAGGCTTTTTCTGGCACTCTGTCCAGGGTACGACTGAATTAAAGTCACTAAATCCAAGGAGACCAGAGGGGAATGATTTTTGAAGACCAGTGGGGAAAAAAACACAGACACATTGCTTATTCCTCTCAGTACTACAGCCATCCTATTGGCATTCTGCACATGTTTACTTCTTTCACTCCTATACACTATCGGTCAAAGGTTTGGAATAATTGAAGCATGCACAGTTTCATGGAGATCGGACCATAGGTGGTGCTATAACTGTTAAAACGCTTTAAAATCATGTATTTCCAATCGTAAATTACCAGTATTGGCTGTAAATGGTGTTTTCCATCTGTTATGTCAGTGGATAAATGTGTGTTAAATAAAACTGAATGCCTTTTGATGCTTTTCTGCTTAAAGGCCTTAACTGCTTGAACCCCGATAAATGCTGCTTGCAGCTTTAATTTTTTAATGTTTTTGAGAAGTATCTTATGTCACAGGCTGGATTGATAATAACTGAGCATCAAATCAGTATATTACAATGTTTTCTGAAGGATCGTGTGACATTGAAGACTGAAAAAAGAATGCAGTTATATTAAATGATATTAATATTTCACAATACTATTGATTTACTGTATTTTTGATCAAATAAATGCAGCCTTGTGAACATAAGAGACTTTCAAAAACATTAGAAAACCTTAAAGACTTACCAAACTTTTACCAAAACTTTTTCTAAAGGAACATTAGGAACACCTGATCAATTTCTCATTAATGGAATTATCTAATCAACCAATCTCATGGCATTTGCTTCAATGCATTTAGGGGTGTGGTCCTGAGTCTCGATTTCTGTAGAGACATTCAGATGGTAGAGTCCGAATTTGGCGTAAACAGAATGAGAACATAGATCCATCACGCCTTGTTACCACTGTGCAGGCTGGTGGTGGTGGTGTAATGGTGTGGGGGATGTTTACTTGGCACACTTTAGGTCCCTTAGTTCCAATTGGGCATCGTTTAAATGCCACAGCCTACCTGAGCATTGTTTCTGACCATGTATATCTCTTTATGGCCACCATGTCCCCATCCTCTGATGGCTACTTCCAGCAGGATAATGCACCATGTCACAAAGCTCGAATCATTTCAAATTGGTTTCTTGAACATGACAATGAGTTCACTGTACTAAAATGGCCGCCACAGTCACCAGATCTCAACCCAGTAGAGCATCTTTGGGATGTGGTGGAACAGGAGCTTCGTGTCCTGGTTGTGTATTTGGCAAATCAGAAGAAGGCGAAACCCTTGGCTGCGTCTGAAAACTTATTGGGATAGTTCATCTGATTCACAGTGATGCTCGGACTACACAAGTAACCTTGATTTTGCCAAGTAAGACATATTTCTGGAACAACATTCCTGTCCGAAAATGTAGTCCGAAACTTAACCCTACCCATAACATTTCCCTAAATTAGAGGGTATTATTGGTGAATAACACTGATGTAGAAGCACCTAACCCTGGTTCTAAACCTACATTTGACATGAACTGTAACCTTGTCCCTCAAATCTGATGGGTTGATTGCAGTGTTGTTCCAGGAACTTACCTTGATACATCTATGCTGCCTTCAAAAATCACTCAGCTAAAGGTACTGTATCTCAGTAGATCATTGGATTTGGACGTGCCCTGTTGCCTTCCTTCCACTGTAAACATGACTCGGTGTTCTACCCTTTCCTGTGGTTCTGGAAAATCCTCCTGGCATTTGACAGGGGACCTGTAACCTTTGAGTAAGTCCAGTCCTGCTCGCTCTGAATGTTGAGTGTCACCGTGTGCTCCTCTGTGCTTTTTCCGAAGGATATTGTTAAGAGAGCTTTAGAGAACTTTCTTCCTCTCAGAACCCGTATTGTGACTATGATGTGCCCTTAAAACATAGCAGAAACTTCTCATTGTGGCTTTAAGTTGTCTGCTTCCTCTTTTGAGCATTTTTAATATTAACTTAATTAGCCATTTTCACATCATTTGTCAGTAATTCTGAAGAACTGTGAGTTAACATCTCAGATTCTCCCTTGAGGATCGGTTAAGTACCTCTCTATTTAACATATGAATGATCATTTATACACTATTCTTCCTCTCTCTTTTCCCATCTGTTCTCCTCGCTCTTTGTCAGACTCTTTAATGCACATTTTATGCAACCATATTTTACTCAATTGTGCGCAAAAAGTGAGGCTAATGGCAGCTATGTTAAATATTGATGACCGGGGCTAAAGAGCCTTAAGCAAACCCTCTGTGTGTTTGCCTGGTGGTAATGCAATTATATATACATATATATATTAAATATAGAGATTTTGAATAATCAATGCTCTCTTTAACATTTAGCATTCATTTGGTGCATTAGCAAGCACATTACATTATCAGATCTATAAGCACAAAGAGCACTGGCAGAACTAATTCTGTTTCTCAATTAGATGTACTGAAGTTTCGATAATGGCAGTGTCTGTGTATCCTGTGAAACAACGAGTCGCATAGGTTCATGATAATATTGAAGGGACATTCTTGCGTTTATTTTTAAACTTTAAAAATATTTCTATAATGAACAAGATGAATTCAATTTAAAGCCTCACAAAAATAAATCATGTAAAACCTCCAGATGTTCAGCTTATGGGATGATGTGAAAGGTAAAACCATGTGAATCATCTACAGGCACAGACAGAAATCCCAGAAAATCGCTGCAAATGGGCTGTTAATGGATTCTTGCAGACAAGTGACAGAGCGCTCCAAATCTCAAGAACATACCTTCACATCAAACCATTTACATGTAGCTACGTGGCCTGATGTCAAGCCTTTTTTACTTTCTGGACAACTTTGGTATTTTTACATCTCAGCATTTTTCATGTTATTGTTATGAACACAAAATAAATGCTAAAATGTATTTAGTCATAGCGAGGGCCCTTTCAATGTTGCTTGCAGCTTTAATTTTGTCTGATGTTTATCTTGCATTGCGTCTTTAGTTTGAGTTTTTGACGCAATTGTACAGTATTTTTCTACACATCTTTTCAACAGCGAGGCTTAAACCTTAAACATCCATATATTTCTTATATCATAAATGCCAATTAATGTACTTTATAGCTAGTCTGGGAACTTTTACTTTTCTGTGTGTTCCTTCCTAGTGTCAGCAGTGCAGTGAAAAAAGAACAGCTGACCCAAATTGGCATGAAACAGCATGTTTCCACAATGAAAACCATTCGGCAAGATGGTGGAAAAGCAGCTAATTCAGTTGTGTCAAATATTAATGGCTAAGGAAAGTAGTTTCATGGGATTTTTAATGGTGTTTCCTCTGCCCTCTAAAACCCACATCCATGTCATGCCTTCAGATGGTATTCAGACAATGCATGTTGTCAGTGAGTTGACAGGGCTGTCGATGTGGATTAAAGTGTTGATATTACTATTTTAGGATATACAAGAAGATGCCTTATAGGTGTTCTGAGGTTAAGGCCAACACACCAGTCACATTAATCAACCAGCCACTTAACCGTAACAAACACACACACGTTTGTTTGTCTGCCATGGTGAGGACTTGACATTGACCTTTATTATTTTATACTGAGATAGTAATATATTTGGTAACACAAGTCCATGCTTATAATGAATTATAACTCCGTTTATCAGAATTTATTATCAAGTATTACTATTCTTTTAATATATGTATAAAGACTCATTAAGACTGCATTATAAGAACAGTTATAGTTGCATTTATATTAATTTTGTAATTACTTTATACACATTATACACTGATTTATTATTAGTATTAATGAGTTAATACTGATTAAAAAGTATTAATTAGTATTGATGTACGGTTCCATGAATGTATTTAAGATGCAAGTACTTGTAAAGTACTTGTAAATTTAGTGAACAGTAATTTCTGTAATAAAATAATGGGGGGAAACACAGAAATCATTCATGGAAACAGTTGCATTTTTTAATTTAACATACTTGCAAAACAATGCAAAAATATATTTTTAAGTATAATTGCTATTACCTGCTATAGGCAATACCATGCATATGTCTGAGGAGAAATAATTTTAACAAATCAATATTATTCATGACCTCTAATGCAAACATTAGCCATTAAATACATAATTGTTAACTAATTGGAAGAGCAAACAAGTATCTCTGGAACTATTTTATTTTTATATATATCATTTAAAAATCTGTGAATAATGGATTATGAGCACATTAAAAAAAATGTAAAAACTGTTCTTATAAATGCAGGAAATATATTTATAGAATAGTAATGCTTATAAATAAGTATAAAGTGAGCTATAATTCATTATAAGCATGCAATTCATAGAAAGTGTTTTGTTTTTTTTTTTTTGTTTTTTTTTTTATCCCATACATCACAGTGGCTTTTCTGCATTTTACATTTTCATTAAGAAATTATTTTGAATGTTTATTGAGCCATTTTTCTTATCTGGCTCACAAACATGTAGGTGGTTTAAAGTTTTACTATTCATGTGGACACACACCACACCTGCACACACACACACAAAAGCAATGCATCTATAAGCAAGTTCACTCACCCAGTAAATTGGTTGTTGTTCAGGTGCAGTGATTGAAAACCTAATAGGACTTTTTTTTTTTTTCAGTCATTATCCATGTGAACAGCTATATAATATACCTGTCTATATAAATAGTCTGTCCATTGAAGAAAATAATGTTATCTACACAGTTCAAAGGCATAGGTTTGCTGTTTGGAAAGAAATTAATTGTTCATCCATCAAAAAAAGCACTGAATTAATTATAGTATGGGTAACTAAATGACGCATTGACTGATACAGGTTTTATGAGAACTTACAGCAGGGTTGCTGAAATGAATATGCAGAACCTACAGCAACATTAATACAATTACTGTTGTGAGTTATTACACAAAATAAAAACACGGTCATGTAAAATAAAACATTCACTCATTCACCATCCATATGCACACACACCAACCACTTTGATTCACAAATTTATTTCACAAAGAAATACACTTTGTGTATGCTTATTTGTTTTGGATGTGCACTTTTAGTGTACTTCAAATCTTAAAAGTATATATTTTTTTAAAAAAAAACTTAAGTTCACTTTTAAGCGCACATTGTAATATTGCAAAATAAAAGTTGACTAAGTACATTTTAAAGATTTATGTTTTAATAATCTTTAAATAAGTACTCTTATTTTGATGTGTCGACTAACATGTAAATACTTGATTATAATTTAAACGGAAATGTGTTATTTGATATGACAATGATATTACAATATACTAAACTGAATGTCCACAAACATTGCATTCAACCCGCACTTAAGAATATTCCTACATTATATCAGTAATATTCTCTTTTGCTAAAGTGTATTCTAATCTAAAGGGTACTTCTTTTTCACAAGGGAATGCCATCATTCATTACTAATGCTTTTCTTTTAGTAATGTACAGCAACCTTACTGGGAGGTTCAGGAGGTTATACAGGAATAACTATATATTTTTATTTTTATAAAGTGATATGAATGAGATGCTGGTCCAAATGATCATGCTGCTAGAGTGATCTTGGGCTACTGGCTAAAAAAAGTAAACAGATGATATTCAAAGATTTTCAAAAATCTTTAGTTATGTCATTTATAAAGAGGAGTTTAATACTAGTGGTTTTGAAAACCCTTTTATTAAAACAGAAACCTACATTGTAATCCACCTACACAACTGCTTTAGCCTGAGCTGTTTTCAAGCTAAAGCAGTTGTGTAGGCGTATAACAATATTGCCTTCTGTTGTAAAAGTGTTCGCAATTGATGCTCAAGCTAACATAAGCGATGAATCATATAAACATTTATTTTTGTGTGTTTTTTAAGCAAGGCATGCTTTTCACCGCTGAAGTCGTTTCAGCATGAAGCAATCATACATGTGACTGCTTGTCCACTACAAACTCCGAGATCTGTAAAGATAGCATGAGATAGTGGAAGAAAGGGGATGAATGAAGAGCATACATTCAGATTCAGTTCCAAAACCTAGTGTGCTGCCTACATAGAAAGCATTTAGCATCATAAACGCACTGCGGAAGCAAAAGGCTGTGCCAAAAGTAAGGTACGTTTTTTTTTGGACAACTATTTTAACATTCTAAGGACAATCAAAAAGAGAATTTAAAGTGGCATCCTCCCTTGACTTGGAAGGCACATTGTGGTATCATCCGCATAGCAGTGATACAAGATGCCATGTTTTTGAAAAATGTAACGTATATTAAATAAAGCAAATAAGCATGGTCCCAGTATAGAACCTTGTGGGACACCACCAAAGGGCAACGCCATTAAAGGGATGCTCCACTTTTTTTGGAAATAGGCTCATTTTACAACTCCCCCAGAGTTAAACAGTTGAGTTTTACCGTTTTCGAATCCATTCAGACGATTTTCTGATATTTAGAAGAAT
The DNA here is from genome assembly GCF_016745375.1 of Pimephales promelas. The sequence continues at coordinate 292,075 of NW_024121988.1, forward strand.
GTCAGGAACCAGACAGTTTCTGGTCTCATTGACTTCCATAGTATATATTTTTTTCCTACTATGGAAGTCAATGGGACCAGAAACTGTCGGGTTACTAATATTCTTCTAAATATCAAAAAAATCGTCTGAATGGATTCGAAAACGGTAAAACTCAACTGTTTAACTCTGGGGGGGTTGTAAAATGAGACTATTTCCAAAGAAAGTGGAGTATCCCTTTAATACCAATGGCCTGTTTAAGTTTTTCAATAGGAATGGCATGATCAATTGTGTCAAGCTGCATTACGATCCAATGAAATCAGACCTACTCAGCTCCGTGACAACATTAAACAAAAAATAATTTGTAACCAATATGGTGGATGAAGTGAGAATATTTTCAATCATAAATACTTATTAATTCTTATTAAAATTGAAATTTTCAGTCAATATCTATGTGAAAGAAAGTGGTATTTTTGTGATACAAAGAGTTGCTTCCTATGTAGTGTTCCAAACCAGTTCGTTGATGTGGGATGCTGCCTATGTAGTCAGCTCAGTTGGTTTTGAAACAGACCCACTGAGTCTCATCTGTGGCATATCAGACATGGTGTTGATGGAAATGGTGTGGTAGAGTTGCAGATGGAGTCAGCGGTAGTCAGTGAGTATCTCTGCTGATACGGGCACAAAGGCAGTGACGTTAATCTGAACTTCCATCAAGTGACAGCATTTGGGGTGTGATGTGACAGGAGTGTGCAACACTGGCACTCTCAGACGTTTCCTACCGTGTTCCTCATTGGCATACAACCTCGCCAACATGCTGGTTCATGACACTGGTATCTCTGAAGCCTCTGTGAGCTGCTAATCAGTTCATCGGCTCCTAACTGTCAACAGTGGCAAGTTTTGGTTCCTTGCCACTGTTGCCTTGCTTTTGGCTTGCTTAGTTGGGGATATTTAATATTCAACAATATTATTGATCTGTGTTGTATTACTTTCATGTTATCACTATGAAGCTGCTTTGATACAATCTGTATTGTAAAAAGCACTATATAAATAAATGTGACGTCCCAGTGGGGAAGAGGAACTGCACTTGTTCTCTTACCCCAGTTTAATGGGGTAAAAAGGCATAGTGGGACAGTCTTTTGCATATGCATATGTCAGATCTCAGTCTGTTTGACCGTCACTGTTCTATTAAACGTTTCACTGATGGATCCACTCAGATTTGGGTCTCTCGGCCGAGACGACGCAACAATGGCATGGCTGTAAATACAAACTGTCCACCAAACTCTCACTGCGCTCTTCAGAGGGGCACGAGCATTGTGCTCTTCAGTCAGAGAGGTTTGTTTTCTTTTTCATGACAGTCAATGTTTCCATTTTGCAAAATGCCAGGAATAAAGTGAGCCCTTAAATACAAATAGTCAATCGTTATTGTGTGGCACTTGTAAATTATGAGAGGATGCTCAATGCGTTGCTGCTTTGTTTGTTAAGAGACACTTACAATATCTGTAATTAAATTCGGTAGTGAATTTTAACATAGCGACAACTATTGTTATTACTTAAAATGAACTATTACTAGTATTATACACTACCGTTCAGATTTTATTTGAAGAAATTAATACTTTTATTCAGTATAGTACTGCGGTAAAGACATTTAAAGGACAAATGCAGTATTTTACAATTAAAGCCTTGTTTTAAGGTCGTTTCTGATTATATAGAATGGTTAAAGGATTAGTTCACTTTTGAAAAAACTTTTGCTGATAATTTACTCACCCCCATGTCATCCAAGATGTCCATGTCTTTCTTTCCTCAGTCGAAAAGAAATTTAGGTTTTTGATGAAAACATTCCAGGATTTTTCTCCATATAATGGACTTCAATGGGAACCGGATGGTTCAAGGTCCAAAAGATAGTGTTAATAACAGTTTCAGATGCAGCTTCAAATGTCTTTAAACGACACCAGACGATGAATAAGGGTCTTATCATGCAAAACGAACGGTTATTTCAAAACTTATTGCAAAAATTTAACTTTTCTAAGGACAAATGCTAGCCTTGCTCTATTCTGTGAGGCGCGTTTGCAACGTCACGTATTACGTAATTACGTTCAAAAGGTCACGGGCGACGTAGCCGAAAGTACAGAGTCAGTGTTTACAAGTTGAACGCATAGGTTGAACGTGCAAACTAACTCAAACGCCGTTTACAAATAAAGGAATTAAAAGGAAAAACAACGATGTCGGACGATTTTGATTCTGTACTTCCGGCTACGTCGCCCGTGACCTTTTGAACGTAATTACGTATTACGTGACGTTACAAACGCGCCTCAGAGAATATAGCAAGGCTAGCATTTGTCCTTAGAAAAGTTACATTTTTGGAATAAGTTTTGAAATAACCGATCGTTTCGCATGATAAGACCCTTATTCATCGTCTGGTGTCGTTTAAAGACATTTGAAGCTGCATCTGAAACTGTTATTAACTGTCTTTTGGACCTTGAACCATCCGGTTCCCATTGAAGTCCATTATATGGAGAAAAATCCTGGAATGTTTTCATCAAAAACCTAAATTTCTTTTCGACTGAGGAAAGAAAGACATGGACATCTTGGATGACATGGGGGTGAGTAAATTATCAGCAAAAGTTTTTTCAAAAGTGAACTAATCCTTTAAGATTGTTTTTTTAGACAAATGTTGCTGTCCCGAGAATTTTCAGATTCTGTGGTAGCAGAAATACCAAACATTTTAAAAAAATACCAAACTTTTTTAGTTCGTTTAGCCGTTCATGTAAACACTACATTCAGATTCACCAATCAGAATGAATTCAGTTAGATTGAAACAAAAGCTCTGCATGTAAACAATGAATGGCGACTGCAGAAAGTAAAGTAAAAAAGTAAGAGGACGGTAACCCCTTAAGTTACTACTCAGCTTTCTCCACAGAACGAGAGCCTGCTAGCTTAGCTTCCAAAAAAGATGGCTGACACTATTGTGTAATCCCAATCCTCCTCAATGCATCCGTCTGCGTATTCAGTACCTTTATCCATATTTTCAAAAAGTTTCTGCCGGTGAAATCAAACGCACTGGCACTGATCTGTGATTGGTCTGTTAGCACATTAGGCCCAACCCCCTATGGGTGGGTTTGAAAGGGTGGGATCTAGTGCTTGTAATCTTTACAGAAATCCCCGCTCCTACAATGACTGTAAAATGACGATTTTTGAGTCATTGTAGGAGGAAGTGAAAAAGGTAAATAGTAGATTTCTCTCATCTCAGGGGAAAATGACAGAGTGTTGCAAGACCATTCAATAGTATAACTGGGTTTTTAACAATTGAAAGCTTAATGCAAATGAGTGGAGTGTCCCTTTAAAGAAAGACAAGGCCTAGATGGCAGAGTCATGGCAATAATACCATAGCATATACATCACCTACATTTTGATTATTTGAAACTTGTCAAATGCTTGTTATTAAATTTTATCAACCAGTCATTCATTATTATTGCATACATTTGCTTGAATAGCAACCTACTATAATATATAGAGAAAATAGATTTATTTCAAAAGAGAGATTTATACGCTAACAGATTATAGAAAGCTAGGCTGCATGCATACAGATCACATGCTGCTAATGGCGTTTTGTCTTTATACAGTATCTCATTACCTATGGCCTATGGTGTCACCAGTCATTATTTTGCAATTTTCACAACCGACTTTTAAGCGGGGCCTCATCTAATTTGCTAAAAGCGCATCTGGGGCAGGTTTTGGCAGAAATTGGCTTAAGATGTTGATTATGATAGGAGAGTTGGCTAAAGTTGCAGCTTTAGGTAGGCTTGAAGATATCCCTTTGTCAAATTTTAATCAGTCTTGTTAAGCCTAATAGGACTCAAGTACTAATCCCTAGGCAATATTCTCCATCCGCAACAAACTCCTACTAAGAACATTGCAGCGTGTGCGTGAGGCAAGGTCTCAGGTGTTGAATCTGTCACTCGGTATTAGTGTTGTCAGAGGCAACAGTGTGGGGAATGAATTTAAAAAAGTGCCTCTGGTGTACGCTTCCCCAACCCACTTCCTGATTTTAATATCGCTTTAACAGCATGCAACAAATCAGAACTGTGATTTGCTGCTTCACATGTTGATCGTGGCAATTCTTGCCAGATTTGTGGATCAACCGTAAAGTCAGCTTAACGGAAGTTGTGATTGTCTTCTCATCTCTGTTTTGACCGATATCCATTTGAAATAACTGTTTGAATTCGGAAAAAAAACTTGATACTGTCATGGGGAATGGACATTGGTCAATCTCGTGTGAGTGACAGGTTGTTCCAGCCCTCTATGGGCAGTGTTTTCCATTGAAACTGAACAAAGCAGGTTTAAATGGGTATTTTTTTTTTAATATTATTTTTAATAGGTCCACTTATTTTGTTATAGTTCTACCAAGATTTTTACTTCAAAAACATCCTGAATTGGAAATAATAAGCTCTTTTCTATCTTAATGTTGACCCTTTCTTTCAAATAATCCCCATTCAAGACTTGGAAGGAAACGCGCACTGCTATGATTGGCTAACAGTTTTGCATATTAAAATCATTTTCAATGTCCCCACCATTACATGTGTGGAATTGTTTTGAAAACGTTCAATATTGAAAAATGTCTTGTAACATAGCTAAAACATTTTCCAACAATGTGAAACATTTATGCGTATTACATGTCTTATTAGTCTTGGTTGTGGCAAACACAGTTTAAGTACTTGGAGTTTCTAAAGTAGTTAAATTGTGGTGTTTTGTGTAAACTATATCATGAATAAATGTACTGTCATTTGTTAATGACAAAACAGAAGATCTCGCTTTTATTCAGGTTGCAGTAATTGGCTTAGATAAAAAAAAAAACAAAAGCTGAATTGTCTATGTGCTTTCTTCCATATCTGGGACCCCAAACATTAAACCCACAAATGCCAAAGCAATAGAAGGAACAGCAAAAAAAACAACTATTCACAGTTTGACTGTGGTGCTAAAGTATAACTACTGATATGTACTCGAAAAGTACATATCAAACAATCTGTATCAGGCAAAAGCAATGGTGACACTTTACCATATGTTACCTTAAACACTGTTAAAACACATTTAAGTGTTGTGCCATTACTGTGAGATCCAATATAGTCTGCACTGTATAATCTTTGACTTTGTTTTTCCACAACTTGTTACGTTATGTCTTGTAATCCCCAGAGGTATTTATATTGTTCAATATAATTGTGATGATCTGCGGCTGGAGTGCCCGCTTGAGCCTCTGGGGGGCACTCCTTCCTAGTTTATTGTTTCTTTCATGTTTTACCCTGGACTGATTATGGTTTATTTCATGCACCTGTGTTTTATCATCTTGTTTAGTTCACCTGTCTTAAGCCCGAGTTTCCCCTTTGTTCGGGGCTCAGTATTGTGTGTGTATGTTGTCTGACTGCTTCGAGTATTTTCCTAGTTTCCTTAGTATTTCCTAGTTTCACGGTTCCTGGACTCTCTGCCTGTATCTGGTCTTCCCGTTTGCCTAATCCCTGAATTGTTTGATTACTGATCTGGACTGCTTACCTGGTTTTGACCCCTGCCTGTTTCCTTGTACCTGTCTCTGGATTCTCCTCTTTAATAAAGCCTGCGTTTGGATCACCTCTGTCCATGTTCCATGTGCAGTTTCATGACAATAATATAATAGAATAGAATAGAATCTTTATGGTAATTATAATCACACACAACAAAATTTGGAAGGGTTTCCCCTGGTGCTGAAAAAAATATACAACAAACAATATTACATGTAGTACAAAATAATTTATTTGTAGTCAAATTTGAATATTGCACTAAAGAATATATTGCACTAAGCCTGTTCATTGCACAGTGAAAAATGAAAAAAAAAATAGAGTAATTGCTGGAGTAATCCTGTGATTTCTCAATTCATGACATCTTTAAACAAGAAACCAGAAAGAAATTGTCTGACAAAAAGCTTGTTTCACCTTTTTGTGTACATTTTATATAATTAAACATAACTTTGACATCCATAGCCAATTAATTTGGTCAATGAATATACTGCCAGGATGACCAACTGTTGTTAACTTTTGTCCTCCTCTCTCTGGAAGAGTTTTGATTGGGCCTCACACTGCCTAACTAATCATTCTGATGGATTTCTGCAAGATGACAAGAATTTAGATTTTGGGTAGAGTGTGCATAATGCATTTCTGTGATCAATTGGAGGCTTTAGTATGGAGGAGAGCTGTCTGTACACTCTAAAAAATGCTGGGTTGTTTTAACCCAATTTTGGGTAAAATATGGACAAACCCAGCCAATTGGGTTAAAAATATAATTTAAAAATGTAACCCAATGGCTGGGTTTGTCCATATTTTACCCAAAATTGGGTTAAAACAACCCAGCATTTTTTAGAGTGTACAGACAGCTCTCCTCCATACTAAAGCCTCCAATTGATCACAGAAATGCATTATGCACACTCTACCCAAAATCTAAATTCTTGTCATCTTGCAGAAATCCATCAGAATGATTAGTTAGGCAGTGTGAGGCCCAATCAAAACTCTTCCAGAGAGAGGAGGACAAAAGTTAACAACAGTTGGTCATCCTGGCAGTATATTCATTGACCAAATTAATTGGCTATGGATGTCAAAGTTATGTTTAATTATATAAAATGTACACAAAAAGGTGAAACAAGCTTTTTGTCAGACAATTTCTTTCTGGTTTCTTGTTTAAAGATGTCATGAATTGAGAAATCACAGGATTACTCCAGCAATTACTCTATTTTTTTTTTCATTTTTCACTGTGCAATGAACAGGCTTAGTGCAATATATTCTTTAGTGCAATATTCAAATTTGACTACAAATAAATTATTTTGTACTACATGTAATATTGTTTGTTGTATATTTTTTTCAGCACCAGGGGAAACCCTTCCAAATTTTGTTGTGTGTGATTATAATTACCATAAAGATTCTATTCTATTCTATTATATTATTGTCATGAAACTGCACATGGAACATGGACAGAGGTGATCCAAACGCAGGCTTTATTAAAGAGGAGAATCCAGAGACAGGTACAAGGAAACAGGCAGGGGTCAAAACCAGGTAAGCAGTCCAGATCAGTAATCAAACAATTCAGGGATTAGGCAAACGGGAAGACCAGATACAGGCAGAGAGTCCAGGAACCGTGAAACTAGGAAATACTAAGGAAACTAGGAAAATACTCGAAGCAGTCAGACAACATACACACACAATACTGAGCCCCGAACAAAGGGGAAACTCGGGCTTAAGACAGGTGAACTAAACAAGATGATAAAACACAGGTGCATGAAATAAACCATAATCAGTCCAGGGTAAAACATGAAAGAAACAATAAACTAGGAAGGAGTGCCCCCCAGAGGCTCAAGCGGGCACTCCAGCCGCAGATCATCACAATTATATTGAACAATATAAATACCTCTGGGGATTACAAGACATAACGTAACAAGTTGTGGAAAAACAAAGTCAAAGATTATACAGTGCAGACTATATTGGATCTCACAGTAATGGCACAACACTTAAATGTGTTTTAACAGTGTTTAAGGTAACATATGGTAAAGTGTCACCATTGCTTTTGCCTGATACAGATTGTTTGATATGTACTTTTCGAGTACATATCAGTAGTTATACTTTAGCACCACAGTCAAACTGTGAATAGTTGTTTTTTTGCTGTTCCTTCTATTGCTTTGGCATTTGTGGGTTTAATGTTTGGGGTCCCAGATATGGAAGAAAGCACATAGACAATTCAGCTTTTGTTTTTTTTTTTATCTAAGCCAATTACTGCAACCTGAATAAAAGCGAGATCTTCTGTTTTGTCATTAACAAATGACAGTACATTTATTCATGATATAGTTTACACAAAACACCACAATTTAACTACTTTAGAAACTCCAAGTACTTAAACTGTGTTTGCCACAACCAAGACTAATAAGACATGTAATACGCATAAATGTTTCACATTGTTGGAAAATGTTTTAGCTATGTTACAAGACATTTTTCAATATTGAACGTTTTCAAAACAATTCCACACATGTAATGGTGGGGACATTGAAAATGATTTTAATATGCAAAACTGTTAGCCAATCATAGCAGTGCGCGTTTCCTTCCAAGTCTTGAATGGGGATTATTTGAAAGAAAGGGTCAACATTAAGATAGAAAAGAGCTTATTATTTCCAATTCAGGATGTTTTTGAAGTAAAAATCTTGGTAGAACTATAACAAAATAAGTGGACCTATTAAAAATAATATTAAAAAAAAAATACCCATTTAAACCTGCTTTGTTCAGTTTCAATGGAAAACACTGCCCATAGAGGGCTGGAACAACCTGTCACTCACACGAGATTGACCAATGTCCATTCCCCATGACAGTATCAAGTTTTTTTTCCGAATTCAAACAGTTATTTCAAATGGATATCGGTCAAAACAGAGATGAGAAGACAATCACAACTTCCGTTAAGCTGACTTTACGGTTGATCCACAAATCTGGCAAGAATTGCCACGATCAACATGTGAAGCAGCAAATCACAGTTCTGATTTGTTGCATGCTGTTAAAGCGATATTAAAATCAGGAAGTGGGTTGGGGAAGCGTACACCAGAGGCACTTTTTTAAATTCATTCCCCACACTGTTGCCTCTGACAACACTAATACCGAGTGACAGATTCAACACCTGAGACCTTGCCTCACGCACACGCTGCAATGTTCTTAGTAGGAGTTTGTTGCGGATGGAGAATATTGCCTAGGGATTAGTACTTGAGTCCTATTAGGCTTAACAAGACTGATTAAAATTTGACAAAGGGATATCTTCAAGCCTACCTAAAGCTGCAACTTTAGCCAACTCTCCTATCATAATCAACATCTTAAGCCAATTTCTGCCAAAACCTGCCCCAGATGCGCTTTTAGCAAATTAGATGAGGCCCCGCTTAAAAGTCGGTTGTGAAAATTGCAAAATAATGACTGGTGACACCATAGGCCATAGGTAATGAGATACTGTATAAAGACAAAACGCCATTAGCAGCATGTGATCTGTATGCATGCAGCCTAGCTTTCTATAATCTGTTAGCGTATAAATCTCTCTTTTGAAATAAATCTATTTTCTCTATATATTATAGTAGGTTGCTATTCAAGCAAATGTATGCAATAATAATGAATGACTGGTTGATAAAATTTAATAACAAGCATTTGACAAGTTTCAAATAATCAAAATGTAGGTGATGTATATGCTATGGTATTATTGCCATGACTCTGCCATCTAGGCCTTGTCTTTCTTTAAAGGGACACTCCACTCATTTGCATTAAGCTTTCAATTGTTAAAAACCCAGTTATACTATTGAATGGTCTTGCAACACTCTGTCATTTTCCCCTGAGATGAGAGAAATCTACTATTTACCTTTTTCACTTCCTCCTACAATGACTCAAAAATCGTCATTTTACAGTCATTGTAGGAGCGGGGATTTCTGTAAAGATTACAAGCACTAGATCCCACCCTTTCAAACCCACCCATAGGGGGTTGGGCCTAATGTGCTAACAGACCAATCACAGATCAGTGCCAGTGCGTTTGATTTCACCGGCAGAAACTTTTTGAAAATATGGATAAAGGTACTGAATACGCAGACGGATGCATTGAGGAGGATTGGGATTACACAATAGTGTCAGCCATCTTTTTTGGAAGCTAAGCTAGCAGGCTCTCGTTCTGTGGAGAAAGCTGAGTAGTAACTTAAGGGGTTACCGTCCTCTTACTTTTTTACTTTACTTTCTGCAGTCGCCATTCATTGTTTACATGCAGAGCTTTTGTTTCAATCTAACTGAATTCATTCTGATTGGTGAATCTGAATGTAGTGTTTACATGAACGGCTAAACGAACTAAAAAAGTTTGGTATTTTTTTAAAATGTTTGGTATTTCTGCTACCACAGAATCTGAAAATTCTCGGGACAGCAACATTTGTCTAAAAAAACAATCTTAAAGGATTAGTTCACTTTTGAAAAAACTTTTGCTGATAATTTACTCACCCCCATGTCATCCAAGATGTCCATGTCTTTCTTTCCTCAGTCGAAAAGAAATTTAGGTTTTTGATGAAAACATTCCAGGATTTTTCTCCATATAATGGACTTCAATGGGAACCGGATGGTTCAAGGTCCAAAAGACAGTTAATAACAGTTTCAGATGCAGCTTCAAATGTCTTTAAACGACACCAGACGATGAATAAGGGTCTTATCATGCGAAACGATCGGTTATTTCAAAACTTATTCCAAAAATGTAACTTTTCTAAGGACAAATGCTAGCCTTGCTATATTCTCTGAGGCGCGTTTGTAACGTCACGTAATACGTAATTACGTTCAAAAGGTCACGGGCGACGTAGCCGGAAGTACAGAATCAAAATCGTCCGACATCGTTGTTTTTCCTTTTAATTCCTTTATTTGTAAACGGCGTTTGAGTTAGTTTGCACGTTCAACCTATGCGTTCAACTTGTAAACACTGACTCTGTACTTTCGGCTACGTCGCCCGTGACCTTTTGAACGTAATTACGTAATACGTGACGTTGCAAACGCGCCTCACAGAATAGAGCAAGGCTAGCATTTGTCCTTAGAAAAGTTAAATTTTTGCAATAAGTTTTGAAATAACCGTTCGTTTTGCATGATAAGACCCTTATTCATCGTCTGGTGTCGTTTAAAGACATTTGAAGCTGCATCTGAAACTGTTATTAACTGTCTTTTGGACCTTGAACCATCCGGTTCCCATTGAAGTCCATTATATGGAGAAAAATCCTGGAATGTTTTCATCAAAAACCTAAATTTCTTTTCGACTGAGGAAAGAAAGACATGGACATCTTGGATGACATGGGGGTGAGTAAATTATCAGCAAAAGTTTTTTCAAAAGTGAACTAATCCTTTAAGATTGTTTTTTTAGACAAATGTTGCTGTCCCGAGAATTTTCAGATTCTGTGGTAGCAGAAATACCAAACATTTTAAAAAAATACCAAACTTTTTTAGTTCGTTTAGCCGTTCATGTAAACACTACATTCAGATTCACCAATCAGAATGAATTCAGTTAGATTGAAACAAAAGCTCTGCATGTAAACAATGAATGGCGACTGCAGAAAGTAAAGTAAAAAAGTAAGAGGACGGTAACCCCTTAAGTTACTACTCAGCTTTCTCCACAGAACGAGAGCCTGCTAGCTTAGCTTCCAAAAAAGATGGCTGACACTATTGTGTAATCCCAATCCTCCTCAATGCATCCGTCTGCGTATTCAGTACCTTTATCCATATTTTCAAAAAGTTTCTGCCGGTGAAATCAAACGCACTGGCACTGATCTGTGATTGGTCTGTTAGCACATTAGGCCCAACCCCCTATGGGTGGGTTTGAAAGGGTGGGATCTAGTGCTTGTAATCTTTACAGAAATCCCCGCTCCTACAATGACTGTAAAATGACGATTTTTGAGTCATTGTAGGAGGAAGTGAAAAAGGTAAATAGTAGATTTCTCTCATCTCAGGGGAAAATGACAGAGTGTTGCAAGACCATTCAATAGTATAACTGGGTTTTTAACAATTGAAAGCTTAATGCAAATGAGTGGAGTGTCCCTTTAAAGAAAGACAAGGCCTAGATGGCAGAGTCATGGCAATAATACCATAGCATATACATCACCTACATTTTGATTATTTGAAACTTGTCAAATGCTTGTTATTAAATTTTATCAACCAGTCATTCATTATTATTGCATACATTTGCTTGAATAGCAACCTACTATAATATATAGAGAAAATAGATTTATTTCAAAAGAGAGATTTATACGCTAACAGATTATAGAAAGCTAGGCTGCATGCATACAGATCACATGCTGCTAATGGCGTTTTGTCTTTATACAGTATCTCATTACCTATGGCCTATGGTGTCACCAGTCATTATTTTGCAATTTTCACAACCGACTTTTAAGCGGGGCCTCATCTAATTTGCTAAAAGCGCATCTGGGGCAGGTTTTGGCAGAAATTGGCTTAAGATGTTGATTATGATAGGAGAGTTGGCTAAAGTTGCAGCTTTAGGTAGGCTTGAAGATATCCCTTTGTCAAATTTTAATCAGTCTTGTTAAGCCTAATAGGACTCAAGTACTAATCCCTAGGCAATATTCTCCATCCGCAACAAACTCCTACTAAGAACATTGCAGCGTGTGCGTGAGGCAAGGTCTCAGGTGTTGAATCTGTCACTCGGTATTAGTGTTGTCAGAGGCAACAGTGTGGGGAATGAATTTAAAAAAGTGCCTCTGGTGTACGCTTCCCCAACCCACTTCCTGATTTTAATATCGCTTTAACAGCATGCAACAAATCAGAACTGTGATTTGCTGCTTCACATGTTGATCGTGGCAATTCTTGCCAGATTTGTGGATCAACCGTAAAGTCAGCTTAACGGAAGTTGTGATTGTCTTCTCATCTCTGTTTTGACCGATATCCATTTGAAATAACTGTTTGAATTCGGAAAAAAAACTTGATACTGTCCATGGGGAATGGACATTGGTCAATCTCGTGTGAGTGACAGGTTGTTCCAGCCCTCTATGGGCAGTGTTTTCCATTGAAACTGAACAAAGCAGGTTTAAATGGGTATTTTTTTTTTAATATTATTTTTAATAGGTCCACTTATTTTGTTATAGTTCTACCAAGATTTTTACTTCAAAAACATCCTGAATTGGAAATAATAAGCTCTTTTCTATCTTAATGTTGACCCTTTCTTTCAAATAATCCCCATTCAAGACTTGGAAGGAAACGCGCACTGCTATGATTGGCTAACAGTTTTGCATATTAAAATCATTTTCAATGTCCCCACCATTACATGTGTGGAATTGTTTTGAAAACGTTCAATATTGAAAAATGTCTTGTAACATAGCTAAAACATTTTCCAACAATGTGAAACATTTATGCGTATTACATGTCTTATTAGTCTTGGTTGTGGCAAACACAGTTTAAGTACTTGGAGTTTCTAAAGTAGTTAAATTGTGGTGTTTTGTGTAAACTATATCATGAATGAATGTACTGTCATTTGTTAATGACAAAACAGAAGATCTCGCTTTTATTCAGGTTGCAGTAATTGGCTTAGATAAAAAAAAAAACAAAAGCTGAATTGTCTATGTGCTTTCTTCCATATCTGGGACCCCAAACATTAAACCCACAAATGCCAAAGCAAAAGAAGGAACAGCAAAAAAACAACTATTCACAGTTTGACTGTGGTGCTAAAGTATAACTACTGATATGTACTCGAAAAGTACATATCAAACAATCTGTATCAGGCAAAAGCAATGGTGACACTTTACCATATGTTACCTTAAACACTGTTAAAACACATTTAAGTGTTGTGCCATTACTGTGAGATCCAATATAGTCTGCACTGTATAATCTTTGACTTTGTTTTTCCACAACTTGTTACGTTATGTCTTGTAATCCCCAGAGGTATTTATATTGTTCAATATAATTGTGATGATCTGCGGCTGGAGTGCCCGCTTGAGCCTCTGGGGGGCACTCCTTCCTAGTTTATTGTTTCTTTCATGTTTTACCCTGGACTGATTATGGTTTATTTCATGCACCTGTGTTTTATCATCTTGTTTAGTTCACCTGTCTTAAGCCCGAGTTTCCCCTTTGTTCGGGGCTCAGTATTGTGTGTGTATGTTGTCTGACTGCTTCGAGTATTTTCCTAGTTTCCTTAGTATTTCCTAGTTTCACGGTTCCTGGACTCTCTGCCTGTATCTGGTCTTCCCGTTTGCCTAATCCCTGAATTGTTTGATTACTGATCTGGACTGCTTACCTGGTTTTGACCCCTGCCTGTTTCCTTGTACCTGTCTCTGGATTCTCCTCTTTAATAAAGCCTGCGTTTGGATCACCTCTGTCCATGTTCCATGTGCAGTTTCATGACAGAATACTGAGCCACTACTGATCCAGCGGCTGAGAGGAACACGGACCTCGCAATGGATCCCACAGCACAGATCGTATGCCTCCGCCAAGGAGAACGTCCTCTCAAGGTTTTTGTGATGGATTTTTTGAAGCTCTCTCATCAGTCCTACTTGGATGATTTTTGTTTAATGATATTCTTTCGGGGAGGACTGTCTGAACCGCTCGGCTCTGATATACCGTTTCCGAGTCCAAGCTGGACTCTTTCCCAATATATTGATCTGGCCCTTTCCATGAGCGGTTCGCTTTTTACTGTGGATTTTTTGGAACTTTTGCTTCACAGAGGACCCGACGATTCGACATTTTACAAGGTACCCACTGAATCCACGCATCTAGAGTCTCCCGGTGAACCAGCGCTTCACACGTGCTCCGCCGAGTTTGCGCTACATAAAAGCCCAGTTGAACCAGCACTTGGTGAGGAGTCCCCCGAATCCACGCGACATGTGAATCCTGTTGTTCTAACACTTCACGTGAGCTCCGTTGCATTCCTGCCTCAAGAGTTTTCCACTGAGCGCGTGCCAGCCGAGTTAAGTGAGTCAACGGCCGAGTCAAGTGAGTCAACGGCCGAGTCAAGTGAGTCAACGGCCGAGTCAAGTGAGTCAACGGCCGAGTCAAGTGAGTCAACGGCCGAGTCAAGTGAGTCAACGGCCGAGTCAAGTGTGTCCAGGTCCAAATCAAGTGAGTCAAGTGTGTCCAGGTCCAAATCAAGTGAGTCAAGTGTGTCCAGGTCCAAATCAAGTAAGTCAAGTGTGTCCAGGTCCAAATCAAGTGAGTCAAGTGTGTCCAGGTCCAAATCAAGTGAGTCAAGTGTGTCCTGGTCCAAATCAAGTGAGTCAAGTGTGTCCAGGTCCAAATCGAATCAAGTGAGTGTATCTCCTCTTCAAGTGAGCGCTGAATCTCCTCTTCAAGTGAGCGCTGAATCTCCTCTTCAAGTGAGCGCTGAATCTCCTCTTCAAGTGAGCGCTGAATCTCCTCTTCAAGTGAGCGCTGAATCTCCTCTTCAAGTGAGCGCTGCATCTCCTCTTCAAGTGAGCGCTGAATCTCCTCTTCAAGTGAGCGCTGAATCTCCTCTTTAAGTGAGCGCTGCATCTCCTCTTCAAGTGAGCGCTGAATCTCCTCTTCAAGTGAGCGCTGCATCTCCAGTTCAAGTGAGTGAGTTGTCCAGCCCAGCGAGTGTGTCTAGCCCTGTGACGCGCCGCCGCAGGAGGAGGAGAAGGAGGACTCGTTTGGTTCGCCAGGCCCCGGTGAGCGTGCCCAGACGCCTCGCTCTGCCGGCCCCGCCTCTGCGCCTCGCTCTGCCGGCCCCGCCTCTGCGCCTCGCTCTGCCGGTCCCGCCTCTGCGCCTCGCCCTGCCGGCCCCGCCTCTGCGCCTCGCCCTGCCGGCCCCGCCTCTGCGCCTCGCCCTGCCGGCCCCGCCTCTGCGCCTCGCCCTGCCGGCCCCGCCTCTGCGCATCACCTTGACTGCGCCCTTCAAGCTCCGGGAGACCTTTCCTGAACCCGTTTACCACCCAGAGGTTCCTCCCGTGAATTTTTTCCCAAGTATTTTTTGGGGGGGGGGCACTAGGTACTCTGCGGGGGCCTTGGAGGCGACACTGACATGGACCGCACCTGAGTCTGCTCCGCCCTCGTCTCTGCCTGAGCCTGCTCCGCCCTGGCCGCCTTCACGTCCTGCTCCGCCCTGGCCGCCTTCACGTCCTGCTCCGCCCTGGCCGCCTTCACGTCCTGCTCCGCCCTGGCCGCCTTCACGCCCTGCTCCGCCCTGGCCGCCATCACGCCCTGCTCCGCCCTGGCCGCCATCACGCCCTGCTCGCCCTGGCCACCATCACGCCCTGCTCCGCCCTGGCCGCCATCACGCCCTGCTCCGCCCTGGCCGCCATCACGTCCTGCTCCAACCTGGTCACCCACGCTCCACGGCCCAGGCCCGCCTTGCCTGTGTCCGGGTCCCGTTCCCCTGCACGGGCCTGGCTCTCCGTCCCTCCCCCGGGATCACCTTCACTCTGCCCCCCGCCTGGATTGTTCTAGGAGCGTCTGGAAGCCGCTCCTTAGAGGGGGGGTTATGTGATGATCTGCGGCTGGAGTGCCCGCTTGAGCCTCTGGGGGGCACTCCTTCCTAGTTTATTGTTTCATTCATGTTTTACCCTGGACTGATTATGGTTTATTTCATGCACCTGTGTTTTGTCATCTTGTTTAGTTCACCTGTCTTAAGCCCGAGTTTCCCCTTTGTTCGGGGCTCAGTATTGTGTGTGTATGTTGTCTGACTGCTTCGAGTATTTTCCTAGTTTCCTTAGTATTTCCTAGTTTCACGGTTCCTGGACTCTCTGCCTGTATCTGGTCTTCCCGTTTGCCTAATCCCTGAATTGTTTGATTACTGATCTGGACTGCTTACCTGGTTTTGACCCCTGCCTGTTTCCTTGTACCTGTCTCTGGATTCTCCTCTTTAATAAAGCCTGCGTTTGGATCACCTCTGTCCATGTTCCATGTGCAGTTTCATGACAATAATATAATAGAATAGAATAGAATCTTTATGGTAATTATAATCACACACAACAAAATTTGGAAGGGTTTCCCCTGGTGCTGAAAAAAATATACAACAAACAATATTACATGTAGTACAAAATAATTTATTTGTAGTCAAATTTGAATATTGCACTAAAGAATATATTGCACTAAGCCTGTTCATTGCACAGTGAAAAATGAAAAAAAAAATAGAGTAATTGCTGGAGTAATCCTGTGATTTCTCAATTCATGACATCTTTAAACAAGAAACCAGAAAGAAATTGTCTGACAAAAAGCTTGTTTCACCTTTTTGTGTACATTTTATATAATTAAACATAACTTTGACATCCATAGCCAATTAATTTGGTCAATGAATATACTGCCAGGATGACCAACTGTTGTTAACTTTTGTCCTCCTCTCTCTGGAAGAGTTTTGATTGGGCCTCACACTGCCTAACTAATCATTCTGATGGATTTCTGCAAGATGACAAGAATTTAGATTTTGGGTAGAGTGTGCATAATGCATTTCTGTGATCAATTGGAGGCTTTAGTATGGAGGAGAGCTGTCTGTACACTCTAAAAAATGCTGGGTTGTTTTAACCCAATTTTGGGTAAAATATGGACAAACCCAGCCAATTGGGTTAAAAATATAATTTAAAAATGTAACCCAATGGCTGGGTTTGTCCATATTTTACCCAAAATTGGGTTAAAACAACCCAGCATTTTTTAGAGTGTAATGGCCAGTATAATGGACCATTGCAGAATATTGTAGAATTTAAATAATATTTTCCCAAAACTTACTGAAATAATAAGTAAAACTTAGAAAATGGTGCATGCAACCTGAGTTTAGTGAAAAAACTGCTCATCCCTCAGGAGTTGTAACATAGTTTGTGGGTTTAAGGCAGGCTTTGGCTTTCTCCAAATGTAAAATCACCTAGAAGATCAAAGTAAAGTAAAAAAAAAAAAAAAAAATGACACAGCAAACCATTTTTCCCATTGGTCAGGACTCAGGGGTTTTGCAGCAAGTTTTGTGATTCTAAAGGCCCTGATATACATTAAGTGAAATCAAAGAATTAAGCGATGTCACCTCGAACAAAATCAGGCCAAAACGAAGTTCATTTGGTGTTTATTTCGAGAGTTTGAAACAGCTTCCCAAGGTAAAATTTATGGAAAAGTTAGCTCTGGCTGGTAAACACCTTCAAACTACCATTGGTCTATGTCAGTTACATTATAGGTAGGTGTGGCTCTGAGGCTCTGCCTTCTTTGATGTGGAACTCTTCTCAGGTTCATGTCCTATGTTAAGTCCGTCGAGGTCAGACGTCTGCGAGTAAAAACATGCACACTGGAGAGCCTCTTTATGGTAACTCCCCTGAGCATATGGGTATAAAAGGGAGATAGCATGCATCACTCATTCAGGTTTGTTCTGAAGAGCTATGACAGTGTCTCTGGCCATTTCAGCGGGCAGTTCAGGAGGAACATCACGATTTGTTCCTTCCATCAGGGAACAGAGGTTACAGTAGTAACTGCAATAGCTAAACCGTGTCAAAAGGATTTCGGCAAGCCCTGCTTGCTGGGTAACAAGCTCACTCACAACATGATGGCCTACCCAAGGCCCCATATAAGCCGCATAGTCCTTTGTACCACGTGAGGACAGAGAGGACAGTCTTTACCATGGGAATAGGTCATTTCAGCTGGTCTTTTTTGCCTTTTCTCTCATTCTGTTTAAAAAATATAAGCTCACAGCTTTGCAGACCAGAATTAGTGCTGTCCAGAAAAAGGGCATGCATCATGAGTACTGGACCTGGCGCCATATTCCTCTACCTCTAGATTCAACTGCTGAGGGGGGAAAAATCCAGGGTTTGTCAGTCCAGGGAAGTCACATGGACATAAAAGTGCACATAATGACCACAGGTAGGGGAAAGGTGGTAGTGCATCCGGCCCATTGTGCATAACTAATGTTTGAGCCCAGAAGAATGCAACCCTTCTTGTGGAATGTAGATGCACTCTTAAGAGGCACATCACGCCTTGGGCCTGGTATGCAAAGGCAATGATCCAATTAGTCATCCTCTGTTTGGAGACAGCCTTCCCCTTTAGCTGTCCCCCAAAACAGACAAGGAACTGCTCAGAACTTTGAATCTCTGCGTGTGGCCCAAGGTAAGCACGCTGGGTGCATACTGGACACAGCAATGACAGCTGAGTCTGCCTCATCCTGAGGCAGTGCTTGCAAGCTCACCACTTGGTCCCTAAAAGGGTAGTGGGCAATTTGCATGTAGCCTGGCTGGGGTCTCAGGATCACGTATGAGTATTCTGACAGAACTCAAGGCACATTTCCAATCTCTTTTGCAGGAAAGAAAGCAATGTCCCCACTGCGCATGTGGTTCTTCGCCTTGGGGAAACAGACTCCTTCAAGTCATAGACACGCCTCGTAGGGGGGACTCTAGCCTGAGTGATAGCCCACTCTTTCGCATCCTGTCCAGATGCCAGACATGGAGGTTCCAGAGGTGTAGGTGCCAGATTGTGCCCTATCCCTGACAAAGAAAGTCCTTCCTCAGGGGGATTCACCAGAGAGGGGCTGTTGCAAAGAGCAAGAGCTCTGGCTGAGAATAAAGTTGCCAAGCATAGTTCCTGCATCAATCCCGGCTCAGAACTAGAGCTTGTGAAGTAGGATTGGGCAGTGAAAATTGCCCTCCATGACTTTTGGACACTTACCGGAAGAAAAGCATGACTGTGAGTCACGTTCCGAGCCCACATACCAAAACATCCTAGGGGAGCCATGAACACTTGGGACAGGATGGAGGATCCCTCTCCAGCTCCATGTTTTCGATGGCCAGGGCAAGTATGGCTGGCATCTCTTCATCGGACTCTAGGGTGGGTCTCCAGCCGAGTCGTCAGCATCAGAAGGCAATAAGCCCACCCTCTGATGGTGCTATTGTCCCAATCTGGAGCCCCAAGTGAGAAATCAGGTGCACCATGTGAAGTAAAGCAAAGTAATTCGGGAACTCCATCGGGCAGAGCATGCAATACAAGGAGCAAACAGGAGGCCGATGTGGATTGACCTGGCGGAAACACTCCTGTTGCATTTGTATCACCCTCAGCTCTAGCCGCCTTATCCGTGTGGATCCAAGAAGAACCGGGATGAAATTGTGTGCAAATTTGTGGGCAGTTGTGGCCTAATGGTTAGAAGTCAGACATGTAACCCAAAGGTTGCCGGTTCAATGCTCAATACCGAAGTAAAAATGTAGGTCAGGGGTTGAATGAGGAGGTTCCCTTGAGCAAATTTTACTCACCAATTCTCATTGGCCCTTTTCTCGAAGTGTCAGAGGTCAGACTGTCAGAATGCGACCCCTAGTGTCAGTCATCGACACCACATTGAACCATTGAGCTGAGTGACAGATAGTGTCATCTTACACTGCAAAAAATAAATAAAATTACAAACCCAATTCCATAAAAGTTGGGACACTGTACAAATTGTGAATAAAAACAGAATGCAATGCAAATTTCAATATTATATTTAGAATACAACATAGATGACATATCAAATGTTTAAACTGAGAAAATGCATAATTTTAAGGGAAAAATAAGTTGATTTTAAATGTCATGGCATCAACACATCTCAAAAAAGTTGGGACAAGGCCATTTTTACCACTGTGTGGCATCCCCTCTTCTTTTAATAACAGTCTGCAAACGTCTGGGGACTGAGGAGACAAGTTGCTCAAGTTTAGGAATAGGAATGTTGTCCCATTCTTGTCTAATAAAGGCTTCTAGCTGCTCAACTGTCTTAGGTCTTCTTTGTTGCATCTTCCTCTTTATGATGCGCCAAATGTTTTCTATGGGTGAAAGATCTGGACTGCAGGCTGGCCATTTCAGTACCCGGATCCTTCTTCTACGCAGCCATGATGTTGTAATTGATGCAGTATGTGGTTTGGCATTGTCTTGTTGGAAAATACAAGGTCTTCCCTGAAAGAGACGATGTCTGGATGGGAGCATATGTTGTTCTAGAACTTGGATATACCTTTCAGCATTGATGGTGCCTTTCCAGATGTGTAAGCTGCCCATGCCACACGCACTCATGCAACCCCATACCATCAGAGATGCAGGCTTCTGAACTGAGCGCTGATAACAACTTGGGTTGTCCTTGTCCTCTTTAGTCCGGATGACATGGCGTCCCAGTTTTCCAAAAAGAACTTCAAATTTTGATTCGTCTGACCACAGAACAGTTTTCCACTTTGCTAGAGTCCACTTTAAATGAGTCTTGGCCCAGAGAAAACGCCTGCGCTTCTGGTTCCCGTTTAGATATGGCTTCTTTTTTGACCTATAGAGTTTTAGCCGGCAACGATGAATGGCACGGTGGATTGTGTTCACTGATAATGTTTTCTGGAAGTATTCTTGAGCCCATGTTGCGATTTCCATTACAGTAGCATTCCTGTGTGTGATGCAGTGCCGTCTAAGGGCCCGAAGATCACGGGCATTCAGTATGGTTTTCCGGCCTTGACCCTTATGCACAGAGATTGTTCCAGATTCTCTGAATCTTTGGATGATATTATGCACTGTTGATGATGATAACTTCAAACTCTTTGCAATTTTTCTCTGAGAAACTCCTTTCTGATATTGCTCCGCTATTTTTTGCCAATATTTGGCATGGCAATTCAAAATGTCTCACTTTCAACATTTGATATGTCATCTATGTTGTATTCTAAATATAATATTGAAATTTGAAACTTCCACATCATTGCATTCTGTTTTTATTCACAATTTGTACAGTGTCCCAACTTTTATGGAATTGGGTTTGTATATATATATATAAAAGGATGTTTGGATATTTTTTAACGAAAGCCTAAAATACTATTTTTTTGATGCGATCACTTAGGATCAGTGGTGGAGGAAGTACTGAATCTCAGTACTTAAGTAAAAGTACAAATACCCAGATAAATATTTACTTTAGTAAAAGTAGAAGTAACACAATGACAACCATACTTAAGTAAAAAGTAAAAAGTACTTTATTTTAAATGTACTTTAAGTATTAAAAGTAAAAGTACTTGCATAACAATTTATTATCTTAATGTCTATTTTCTAATGATTAATAAAACATTTAATTCTAACTCATTCAACCTAATAGCCTACTCCTATAATGATGTTCAATAATGATGGAAAAAAAATGTCACCATTTCTGAAACAAGCTTGCAATTAGGCAATATCATGCTTATCCTTACTATATGTTAATAACTATGTTTGGCAGTAAACGCGATTAATTTATGGTGTAATTCTGAACCTCTTGGCTTGCCATAATCCTAACCAAACCAAACATATATTACACACGGTGTGTTTCCTATGCACGTAAAAACAAATTTTCGCGTATGAGTTGCATGATAAACACACTGCGTGTGAGACGCATTTAGTGTGACCGGGTTGATATACTGTATCTATGGCAACCAAACGTCACTGGTGAGACAAACGTGCAACGAACGGACGGTCAGATTACGTTTTGGCAGGGGAAAAACTGATCAGAAAATGTAACGAAAATGTAACAGAAGTTGTAGAAATGTAGTGTGAAGTAGAAAGTATAATAATTGCTGCAAAATGTAACGAAGTAAAAGTAAAAAGTATGTACTATTTATTGTACTTAAGTAAAGTAAAGATACGTGAAAAATGTACTTAAGTAAAGTAACGAAGTATTTGTACTTCGTTACATTCGACCACTGCTTAGGATGCAAGACCAGAAACTAATTTCACACTGATTCAGTCTTTTGGCCCTTGATCTGTATGCTCATCATCAAAACCATAGCATTCAGATAAGGATTGTAATAGCAGAATCCTCTCTAATTGTTTCTGTCTTGTGTCATGTTGCGGAAGCTCATTTCACTGACAGACCATCCTGAGCGTCCAGCGGTGGGTTAGGTGTGCGGATGAAATGCTTCGGGCATGTGTCACTCTAATTGTTCTATACCTCTCATTGAACCTTAACTGCTGTTTTTAATAACCACAACATGTTATACTTAGCGTGAAGTTAAATAATGATACTGAATCTGTAGCAGCATGGTTACCATGAATGCACAGTGTTATTAAGGTCTTAAACCTGAAAACTCTGAAATCAACATGTCATTGGGATAGTGTCAGGATGTATTAAACAATAGCATATAGGATAGGAGTAGTAAACTTCATCCATCTTGGTCACTTCCATTATCACACACATTACGTCATTACACAACTATTCAAAATAGTAGTCAACAATGTGCAATTATTCTCATGAACACAACAGATTTTTCTCTTCCCTATTGTGATGTATATCCAAGAGAAACAGCTTCTCAAACAAGAAAAAATGTAGGGAAGTACTTGATTTTATCCATGGGGAATTGATTAGATGGTTGTAAGGTTGTGGTATATTATTGGCCGATTTGACAGTATATCACAGTATGTATTTCCAGAAGGTGTCATCTGATAGCAGAGTAGCAGCCATCGGATGCAATTTAAAAAAAAAATAATGTCAAATTGATGTAATTTTTTATTCAATCTTTTTCCGGAACTATCGGCTGGTGTTGCTGTTTGTTATTTTTGTGTATTCACCATAATAAGGTATACAGATCATTTCAGTGACATGCCTGTCCCAACCTGCTCAGACTGGAACAGAATGGAATTTGAAACGTTTTAGCCAAAAATGTTTCCATGGTAAAGGTGTTTTTTGCAGAAACGTTTCAGATTTCGTTCTGTTCTCCGACTACAGCTGAAGTGGTGGATCAGTAACCGGGTGAGTAACTGTCACACTTTGGGTTGCCAACATCAAGCTACAGTACCTTGCTGTTTACTACAACTGCAGCATCATACTTGTACAGAACCTGCATGTATCACACAAGTAGTATGTGAAAACCCAACTGATTTCAGTAGTTTGCTCTTAGCGTGTTGCTAAAGTAACAGTCTGCAAATAAACAGTGCAATTGAATATTTAGTAAAACTGTTATATCGTAATTCGATTTACATTTGTGTTAAACCATTTTTTGGGTTGTCTTTGTATGTACACTATGGATTTGGAATAGCATACTAGGACACGACTCAAAAAGAGTACTAGTATGTTATTGTCAACATCTAATTTCTTTAAACTGAGCTCATTGCAGTACATTCTAGGATTGCATCATACTGTTATCTTGCCTATGATGCATTAAAAAGGAAAAAAAAAATATGTTATCATCACCCTCATGTAGCTGCAAACATGTTTGGCTTTTTTTTTTCTTCTTTTTTTCGGGGAAACATAAAATAGGATATGCTGTTTTTTGTCAAGACAAAGTCAGTGGTGACCAGAACAGTTTGGTTACAAGTGTATTATTTTGTATTCCACAGAAGAAAGAAAGTCATACAGGTTTGAAACCACGTGAGGTTGAGTGAATGATGACAGAATTATCATTTTTGGGTGAACTATCCATTTATTTTGCAGCCTATGTATGTAGGCAGCTGTACTGTGATCATATCGGTTACCATCATGTTCAGTTCTAACATCACCTCTCTCTAAATAACACAAGTAATTGAGCTGGATGCAGTGTAAGTGCTAGTGTATCCTATTCACAACTATCTGCTTCATCACGCGAGCAAGAGCTCGGAGCAAAGACAGTGACGTGGTCAACAGTCTGTGACCTTCCTTTTCCCAAAGGCTTCTTCACTCTGGGATAATGAGCCTGTTGTTTTTATACTGTCGACCAGTAGTCCATGTCTTAATTGCTCTGCAAACATTCTTTGTCCCGTATGCTATCCTGATTGCTTACATTTAGCAAACAGTGAAATAAGTAGGGAGCCAATGAGGCCCACACTTCTCACATTATTACTCAAGAGCCAAAATTAGTTCTAGTTCCCAGTCTTGTTTTGGGAGCAGGGATGGGGAAAATTTGCAAAATATCATGTTGTGTTATGATCATTTTATATTGTTAGCCTTTTATATTCATCACTTCATTTCATAAAAAATATACATATATCCTGTAAAAATATACATCACATTTCTGAAACTGTCTTCAACTAAAAACTGAAAAACTGTATGCGTTTTGGCCGTTCTTCGTCTCTTCGTCTGTGTCAAGTACAAAAATGCAAATTTGTGAAAGTGGTGACATCATAGCTGCATCCCAATTCGTATACTATCCGTCCTAAATAGTATTCGAAAATAGAATTAGCACGTCCCAAATCGTAGTTTGTTGAAATGAGTGTTCCAAAGAGACCCGGATGGTCTACTATTTTCGATCGATACACACTGTAACGGCTGATATTGCCCACAACTCATCGCGCGTTGGACGAGGATTCCTTTAGAACTACAAACACGAGTAAAAAGTGTTAAGAAACTACAGACATGGAGGATCTTTTTTCACAAAAAGAGTACTTTTTAGGGCGTAGTATAAGTAAGCGAATTGGGACGCTTATGTGTGCAAGCTAGAGATGCGTAGTGTTTCTTTACAAAGTCACACCGCCACCTACTGGCCTGGCATGAATAATACAGCGTTTTCAGTTAATTTCGCGGATCCTTGGTGTATCGTATTTATGTGAAAAACACAAAGGAAAACCTTTTCTCTTTTTAGCACATCGTTGTCGTGTTTACGTACCCTTATTTTTCACTTATAGTCTGTACACTAGTTTTCTGCTTTATGATGTATTTTTAAAATCACAATTTTTAATTGACTAAATGTTGTATATATCACAGATCATGGTTTGCTGTTTGATAACATGCTGATCTCTGTCTGTCTGTGGTTTAGGTTGTGTGGTGTCAGCTGAAGCCTTCCTATGAGGTGAGCGTATCCCTTTGGACCCTCGGCTCCCCTCCCAGTGCCAGCAGCAGCAGGACTAAGGGATGTCACAAGTATTCCTCCTTCTGACCCTACTCAGTTTCTCATCCTGCATCCAGGTCAGAGATTATTCCCCCTCCTCTTTCTATTCTCTCAGATCCACATCCCCGGGGGTAGCCAAGGAAATAATCCAAAACAAGAGCAGAAGATGAGCAAGCCGAAACAGGATTGAGTACAGGAACTAGGCAAATCAGAAGAAAAAACAAGATTAAATAAACAGACAATGCATTTAAACTAGGTACTAGGGCTGGGTATTGAGACAAATTTCACAATTTGATTCGATTTCGATTCACAAGCTTGCAATTCGATTCGATTACGATTCGATTCAATATCGATTATTTTGGATATCAGTTACAATAAATGGCCGTTTTTCTCAAGCGAATCAAATCTCTTAAATGCTGTAAACTATGGGAGTCTAGTTGTAGCCTATAGGCTTCATTAGACTAATATGAAGGTAATAAATAATGAACTGTTTTGTAGCTATACAAAAACTTAATTACAATTATATTTATTTTTATAATAAGAAGATTATATGAAATATAAACATGCCAGAAACTTGCCAGATTTATTCAAATATGCATTAAATATTGAAGAACATTAAGATTATAATGCATATAATATGGTGTATATATTTAGCAAAATGCTCCTCTCTAGAGTTATTTTTTCTAGCTGACTAATAACGAGTTTATGTGGGTTTTCTGAGGTAAATATATGACGATACATGACATTGATTACAAGCTGTTTAACTGACGTCTTTCCACGGTTGAAACACTGATTGAGCGAATCAATGTGACATGATACAGATTTGGATAAGTTGTACTCTATCTTTTAACACACTTTCAGATGCTCATTCATGTTTATTTCGTGCTGTGACTGGTATTATTAACCCGGAAGAGAGATCAGCGCTGCTGCTTCTCTTGAGCTGCGCCAGAGCGATTCCCACAGCGCCAAAACGCTATTTATGTTTTTGAATTTCTAAAAAAATGGACGTAATTTGAAAATTGAAACTTTGTTTCATAACAATAGTAACAAAGGACAAAGATTATTGCGATTTTTTGGATGTGCGCAGCCGCGATACAATCATTCAAATGAAACAGGATGACTAATCGATTCTTGAGATTTAAGAATCGATATCGCTTCGTAAAAGTGAGAATTGATTAATATCGAGAAATCGATATTTATTACCCAGCCCTACTAGGCACGACTAGAACAAGACCGAAACCAAGACACACTGACAGAGAATCATGAGTAGTGGAGAAAATCAATGCAAAATGGGAGACAGGTGTGTGTGTGTGTGTGTGTGTGTGTGTGTGTGTGTGCGTGAGGTGCTGCTGTGATGGTAGAGTGAGAGTAACTGACAACTAAGGCCCTGTTTACACGAGAACGCTCGCGGGTGAAAACGTAAAAATATTTTATCTGATGTGCCTTTCGTTTACACGACAATCTTAAAAACACTCTGCGTTCCCGTGTAAAGGGTAAAAACGCAAAAGTCTGCTTGACAGTGAAGGTTGTACGCTGGCGCGCGGACTTGGTGTTGTTGTGTGGCAGTGCTCCACATTGCCACCTAGCTGCCTGGAGTGCACACTACATTGAATTTCACACACTTTTGCGTCACCATATGCACACGGCAGAATAAAAAGTGATAACGCAACGCCATTTCAGAATCGTTTCTGTGTAAACATATCAAACGCAACAGAAAGGCTGCTGATCAAACCAGAGCCCTGGCAATACTTTTAAGAAGTGCACATTTAATACAATTAAGGACACTTTTATATTCACAAGTGTGATCTTTTTCATTTGTGTGCTGCACCTACTTTTTTGGATAATTAATTTTGTGTAAACATTTTGTCTAACATTTATATATTAAAAAGCAGAAAACAAACAGAAATGCAACACGCACCTCTCAGCTCTTTATCAAGTTGGCTAAGAGTCTGAGTGTTATGCAACTCACTAAAGATTAGATTGGGCATTAATTCAGCATATTCAAGTGAGGAAATTAAATAATTACTATAACATCGCACAGTTTCATTAATGATCAGCAGTTACTGTGTTTTAAGGTCATTTTTACCAACACAACACAAAAGCTTCGCCATCACTGTATCACAAAGTACAGCCTTGAATTTCTTCTAGCTAATTCTTTTAAAAAATAAATTCACCAATTGGATCTTACAGGTGTCATCTGCTGTATCCCTCAAAACTTTGATGGCAAGATGGATGATGTACCGAGATGAATGTTTTCGAAATATCAGCAGAGAACCGTCGATGACAGGTGATTTGTTATTGTCCTTCCATAAGTTGTGGCTTGAGTCACAGTTGGTCTGTAAGTTCAGCGATGATAAAACTCGCTCAATAAAACACTGCTGAGCCCTCAGATTAGGTTTCATGTCACATACAGATCCTGTCTATTAGACTTTAACATCAATGGTTGTTTTCCAGGTGTCGTGTGCAACCGAACGTTTGATAAGTACGCCTGCTGGCCGGACGCTCTGCCCAATACTACAGTGAGTGTGGCTTGTCCCTGGTACCTGCCCTGGCACAAGGAAGGTACTGTGAATATAACATTTACATTTATTTCTTTTAGGACTATTATTTACATTGCAACAATTGCTAAAAAGGGGGTAGTTTACAAAGGATTGTTTTCAGGTTTCAAAAAGCATAAATCAAACTTAAGATCAAGTTACACTTGTTCAAGCTTGACATTAAATATGACTGTTCAATGATTGAAAGACTGTAAAAATGTATTATTTTTTGATGCAGTTTACATAACGCACTTCTTTTGGCTTAGCTCATCTTCTTCCACTATTTTAACACATTTCTCCTTATGGAGTATTCTCATATGCGCCCTGTGTGACCACTCCATCTGTGAATGTGTTTGTGTGTCAGTTCGACATGGGCTCGTGTATCTGGAGTGTGATGCAGACGGACAGTATAGCAAGCAGAAGAACGCCAGCGAATGTCTGTCACGTGACCCCACGCAAATCAACATGGTATGTGCACTCAAAAAAATAACTCTTTGAATGAAAAATTAAAAAAAAAAAATCATGGAAAGGATTTCCACATGATTAACTTGCTTTATTTCAGCATTATGCAATTATGTTATTCCAATTGAATGTACTTACGTTGGGTCAACTTAATTCATTAAGGTTGATTCAACTTCTTTACTATGGTTGGGCACAGCCTAATTAAATAGTGTCAGTGAATTTAAAAAGGGTACCTTTTATGATTCATGTATTCAAATTCAAATATTCAATGCTATATAATTTATTTTAGTGTCACACAGAATCAATTTCTGGACTATAGTCCTCTTATAGCTATTAATAGTACTTTTAAGCTACATAATAATTGCTTCATCTGCCAAAGCAGATGTAAATATAGTGTAAATACAGCTGAATCAGTCTTGAGCCTAACCAAATGCTTCACTCTTCTCCACAATGGTAACACACTGTAATTAAAATGGTTCAATAATTGCAATGTAGTTTAACATTAAACACAATTACGCACTACCAAGTCGTCCCCTTTTCTTATTTCCTTAAAAACACAAAAAATAGCACTTCATTTTAACATGTATTCTCTCTTAATTCAACCATATGCAAAGCATGCTGGGAACTTACAAGCACCGCCCAGTTTCAATTAATGCAACACAAGTCAATCATGTAAGCAAACACAAACGGATTAAGTAAACTTAAAGGGTTAGTTCACCCAAAAATGAAAATTAAGTCATTAATTACTCACCCCCATGCTGTACCAACCCCGTAAGACCTTCGTTCGTCTTCGGAACACAAATGAAGATATTTTTGATTAAATTTGAGAGCTGTATAACTACCACATTGGCTCCTAAAGGACTGCCTCTTGACGGCCCAGAAAGTCAATGAAGAAAATGTTTAAATATCCCAAGTGACTACCGTGGCTCAACTATATGTTTATCAAGCGACGCGAATACTTTTTGTGCGAAAAAACAAACAAAAATAACGAGTTTATTCGACTATTTCTTTTCTTCCTTGTAGGCCAGAACGAGACTTCCTTAGATTTCCACGACGCATGCGCGAGATTTGCGATCTGCTCACATCAGCTTACACCACTTCAGATCGCAATTCTCGCGCATGCGTCGTGGAAATCTAAGGAAGTCTCGTTCTGGCCTACAAGGAAGAAAAGAAATAGTCGAATAAACTCGTTATTTTTGTTTGTTTTTTCGCACAAAAAGTATTCGCGTCGCTTGATAAACATATAGTTGAGCCACGGTAGTCACTTGGGATATTTAAACATTTTCTTCATTGACTTTCTGGGCCGTCAAGAGGCAGTCCTTTAGGAGCCAATGTGGTAGTTATACAGCTCTCAAATTTAATCAAAAATATCTTCATTTGTGTTCCGAAGACGAACGAAGGTCTTACGGGGTTGGTACAGCATGGGGGTGAGTAATTAATGACTTAATTTTCATTTTTGGGTGAACTAACCCTTTAAGTTGTACATATATTTAAGCAGATTGAACACAATCAAATTAAGTTCGGGCAAAATGGCAGTTGACTCGTACTATATGCCACCGTCTAGATGTAAGAAATTTTTACTTAATATAAATGGTTTGTGTTTAGACAACACGTTAGGATTTTGTACTGTTAAGATGAGACATAATTACATAGACCTTAATAGAAAAAAAATATATTTCAAGTCAAAAAACACAATTATTATAAGTAAACTAAATGTGAATATATTATGTAAAGTGCACAACCTTCCTAGTTCATTTTTTTTTTTGATGCGAAATGGGGGATTGTTACAATAAATATCTAAGATCTTACAAAATTTTCAGATCAATTGTGTTCATTTCTGCATCACTAATGGTGGGAATACACTTAACAACTTTTAAATTCTAAAAACAGATTCCCCACTAAAGTCAGCACAAAATATCAGACATGTGTC
This sequence comes from Pimephales promelas, assembly GCF_016745375.1. The sequence continues at coordinate 322,193 of NW_024121988.1, forward strand.
CTGTGAAATCTGTCAAAATCTGCATATTGGCTCTGGTTGCAACTATTATCAATTCAGCCCGACTGCAGATTGGTGTAAAAGTTTGAGCTAAAATGACATCTATTGTATTTCAGCTTTAATGCAGTTTAGTTTTACACAGTTTGTGTCTTAAAAAACTACGGAGGCGTATTGTACGGAGGCGTATTGCATTCACTTGAAGAAAAAAAAATCTACTCTGTTTTTCTGAATTAATGAGTTAATTTTTCATGAGAAATTTTTTTTCTCTGTTTTTCTGAATTAATGAGTTAATTTTTCATGAGAAAAAAATTTTTTGCTCTGTTTTTCTGAATTAACGAGTTAATTTTTCATGAGAATTTTTTTTTGCTCTGTTTTTCTGAATTAATGAGTTAACTTTTCATGAGAAAAAACGTTTTTCTCTGTTTTTCTGAATTAATGAGTTAATTTTTCGTGAGAAAAAAGTTTTTGCTCTGTTTTTCTGAATTAATGAGTTCATTTTTCGTGACAAAAAAAGTTAACTGAAAAACGAGTTAATTCAGAAAAACAGAGCAAAAAAACAAACGATGAAAAATTAACTCCTTAATTAAGAAAAATAGAGCAAAAAAAAATCCATGAAAAATTAACTCGTGAATTCAGAAAAACAGAGCAAAATATTTTTTTTTCTCATGAAAAATTAACTCATTAATTCAGAAAAACAGAGCAAAATATTTTTTTCTCATGAAAAAATAACTCATTAATTCAGAAAAACACAGCAAAAAAAAAAAATTTCCATGAAAAATTAACTCGTTAATTCAGAAAAACAGAGCAAAAACTTTTTTTCTCATGAAAAATTAACTCATTAATTCAGCAAACAGAGCAATTTTTTTTCTCATGAAAAATTAACTCGTTAATTCAGAAAAACAGAGTAGATTTTTTTTTTTCTTCAAGTGAATGCAATACGCCTCCGTAAAAAACAATGTTGGACAATTAATAATCATTTGTTATAGTATTTATTAATCTTAGTAAACGTTTGTTAAAAATCCTCTTCGTTGTTCATGTCAGCTCAGGTCAATTAAATAATATTACCAGATACAACTTCAGATTTTAACATTGCATTAGTTAATGATCAGTAAAAAAAAAATGGAGGAAACCCATTGTCTTAAAATTATTTTATTTTTTATTGCAAATTAACAAAACAGTAACGCATACAAGATAAGAAATCAGTGACACACATATACAATACAGAAGAGAGAATAATACAAAACAGCCCAACACAGACATCGACAAATTGGTGTATGTAGGCACATGAGATGAACTTCATGCGTAATTGTAAAGTTCACATAACGTATTATTTTCAATTACGCTTGAGGTTTATTACTTAATAATTTTAAGGCAATGGTTTTCCGCCCTTATTTTTTAAGTCAAGTCAGCTGATCACTTGTTACAGTGGTTAACTAATGTAGTTAACAAATCTGAACAAATGAAACCTTATTGTCAAGTTGTTACCAAAATGTCTTTTTAAATTTAGCCACTAACTAGTTGCTCACACATTGCGGCTTTTCTGGGAAAGCGGCTGCGAGTCCTGAACATTTACGGGTGTGAGTTTGGTTATAGAATGCGATTGAAACCCCGAACGTAACCGTACTAAAGACTCAAACAGGTCTGACACATGAATTCTGATGCTGTGTGACTGCAAACATAGTGTATAAACAGACATTATCAACAAAAAATTTAACCTGCATGCTCATCAAAGTATTACTTTAGAGGTTGCTTAGAGACTGGTATATTAATAATATTAGAGACTGTGCATTCGATCAGATGTGTTTGTATGTCTGCGTGCAGCAACACTACGGACGGATCCTCAGTCAGTTTCGGACCATGTACACCGTTGGATATTCTCTGTCTCTCGGGGCGCTGGTGCTGGCGCTGGGCATCCTTGTGGCCTTTAGGTAACATTCAAGTCGTCTATTCCTTCTGCTTGCATTTGAAATTGAAAACGTGTTTTTGCATCAGTTTTTGGATCTTTGAAAGCGTTTATGGTTAAGGAGTTGGTTTTCTTTGTGTGAACAGTGAACGGCTTTCTGACTTTTCATTCATTGCTCTTTGGTCCCTGCAGGAAGCTGCACTGCATGAGAAACAACATCCACATGAACTTGTTTGCCTCCTTTATCCTGCGAGCCTCTTCTATCCTTATCAAAGATGCCATGTTGGAAAGGCCTGATACCTTCCATGTTGGTCAGGACATCACCACTGAACTGGAGGTGGAGTGGCTGGTTAAAAACGAGGTCCAATAACCTGCTGTCTTTCTTTATGATTTGTTATGAAATGATAATAATAGACTACCGTTCAAAAGTTTTCCAATGTTTTAGTCTCTTCATTCTTTCAATTACAATTTCAAATAACCATTTTTTTATTTGAATAAAGTTTAAAAAGTAATTTATTCCTGTTAACTCCTGTACATATCAAAAATTCATTTCAAAGTGAACTATCCCTTTAATGCATTCGTAACATCTTTAGTTTATTGTCCTGATGGTAAAAATGGGGATTGTCAATTCTTTAGCTATTTTCTTACAGCCACTTTCTATTTTTGTGAAGCTCAACAATCTTTTGCTGCACGTCAGAACTGTATTCTTTGGTTTACTCATTGTGATGATGGATGATTAAGGGAATTTGGCCTTTGTGTTTCCTCATATTTTTACTCAAGTCATGAAGTCATGACTGGACAATTTCATTTCGCCAGTCACCCTGGTGTGCTAAAAATGTCAATATTAATGGGAATACACATTTATTCCATAAAGCAGGGCTCAACATAAAAAAAAAAATCCCCACTGGCCCCCGGGGCCAGTAGATCAGAGTTTTGCTGGCCCCTTCTATATTTTGACTGGCCCTGAAAGAAATACAAGGAAAAGCACTTTTCCATTAAACTGTATTTATTGTATACATTAGGATTAATCAAAACAGTGAAGGAAGTTCAGGAATTAAGAGAGAGACATAACCTAATTTCAGCGTCCAGTAGATTATTTGTCAATACCTGCTCTCTCCTCATCTCAATCACTCTCTCTCTCTCTTTTTTCCTCAGTCTCTTCATCTTACTTATTAAAGCTAAAGTTATTCATTCAAGAGCAGTGAGTGATTTTCTTTTTGCCTTTAGTTGTTTGATTCGCAGTAATGTCGCAATCGTCCGCATATTAGACTGCTTCCCCTTTAAGAACGAGTGCAGATGTAAGTCTACTACTGATGCACCATATTTTCTCCCAACTATTTACATAACTGCGTCCATTTTAGACATAAACTGTTTAAGTGAATCTCCAAGCCAGTCATTTTGACACATTTTTGTGTACATTTGATCGTTTAGACGCGCACATGAAGCCCAAAGTGTATACTTATCTCGTTGCGGTCTGTTTTGGAGCGCGCGCCGCATCGGGAACAGCATCTGTTGCGTTTTTTATGCTTTTAATAGCTCTTTTTATTATTAAACGCGCCCCGCAATTTAGCAACCGAAGTGACTGCATTTTACAACAATCACCGATCGTGCTGATTCTGTATTAAAGTTTGAGTTAAGGAGAAATGACAGCGTGCTACTGTACTGCTGTGATGGTAAGGACGTTGCGCTAGACAGAATGCAGGTTTTAATGGTTTTACCTCAAATATATTCTATAATCTTTGGAAGCTGAAATCTAAAATAAAATCATATTATTATATTACAGATCTAAAGTGTAACCATAACTTGAATGTTTAGTTCTGTCCTCGGTCAGGTGTTGTGCGCACTGTGGCACCGCGTGAGATGCGTATGACGTTTGCTGTTTGTTTTGCTGATCGCCAGTTACTGGCCCGCGCGGGCAAGTGACCGGCCAATCAACTAGCCCAACATACTCTTTTACTGGCCCCGGGCCATCGGGCCATTGCTTATGTCGAGCCCTGCATAAAGTTCTTTCAATTCTTTTACTTCAATGAATTTTAAAAAAAATTTTTTTTATTAAAGATCAAAGAATAAACAATGCTTCATTTTTACAGCCATTTTTGTTCATATATACCAGGGGGTGTCAATAATTCTGTCCTCAACTGTTATTACGTTAAAGAAATATTCAGGGTTTTTTACAATTTAATGTCTATGGACAGCATGGTCCGAATTCTTCAATTAAGGGAACTTGCTTTTCCTGCTGGATTTTTTTTTTAATAGAAAAAAAAAACATTATTCTAATTTTAAAGGATGTATGTAATGCAATTTGTTAGTGTCGCTAAAACTAACTGCAGAATTATTACTAGTATATTAAAGGGATAGTTCACTTTGAAATTATTTTTGATATGTTTTAGCTTACCTCAAGGGCATCCAAGATGTAGGTGTCTTTGTTTCCGCAGTATTTTCAATTTTGACATTTTTCGGTCAAACCGGTGTTGTCTGTCAGTCAGATAATGCAGGTCTATGGTCACCACCTCAAAGAGCATACACAGAGAAGTCCAAATTAAACATGATTTAATGACTCGTAAATGGCCTAAGACACGAAACAAGCGGTTTGTGTGAGAAAACGAACAGTATTTACATAGTTTTTACCTCTTGTAACCACAGCCACGTCCAAGTGATCTGAGTGCGTGGGCGCTTTGTGGCTGTGATATAAATACTGTTCGTTTTCTCACACAAACCGCTCGTTTCGTGTCTTAGGCCATCAATGTGAACTTACATTTACGAGTCATTAAATCATGTTTAATTTGGACATGTCTGTGCATGCTCTTTGAGGTGGTGACCATAGACCTCCATTATATGACTGACAGACAACAACGGTTTGACCTAAAAATGTCAAAATTGAAAATACTGTGGAAACAAAGACACCTACAACTTAGATGCCCTTGAGGTAAGCTAAAACATATCAAAAATGAATTTCAAAGTGAACTATCCCTTTAACTACATTCAGCATAGAACATTATTCTTGTTAAAAATGAAACGCTATATAACAAAAATATTTGTTCATTGTTACTTTGTGATAGCTATTGTGTTAACTAATGTTAACATGCAGTATATACTGTGAATATTTCATGAAAGTGCTTTCATAAACAGCTTTCTGCTGTTGAACTCTACGCTAAAATGCCGTTCATGGCCAGGAATGACTGGGAATATTCCTTGAAATGCATGTTTGTATAGATTTGGCTTAAATACCTGTTTACTGAATAGAGGCGGCAGGTTAAAATTTAGCCTAAAGCTTTCAGTGACCCAAAAAACTCACGTCAACTCTCATGTGTTTCAGACGGCCGTCGGCTGCAGGGTTGCCGTGGTGATGATGCAATACAGCATACTTGCTAACAGCTACTGGCTGCTGGTGGAGGGCATCTACCTCCACAGCCTTCTGGTCGTCACAGTCTTGACGGAGAGAAATTACTTCGGCATCTACCTGTGCATTGGCTGGGGTGAGAGGTTCAAGCTTTTACACCGTGAACTCATTAACAGGGTTGAAGAGTTTCCTCATACAGAGCACGGCAGATGGTTTATGCCTCATCTCACAAGCTCTCTCTCTCCCTCAGGCGCCCCTCTGATATTCGTGCTGCCGTGGGTGATTGTGAAGTACTTGTACGAGAATGAAGAGTAAGTTATCTGGAGCCACGTGGGATGAGTGTGTTTGCGTCGGGAAGACTGATGGAAGCCAGCGTGTTTTTGCGGTTGGAGAGTTGGCAGACAACAGTACTCTGTCACTGTAGCGTTTGTTTTATAACAAATCAAATACATAAATTGTGAACACAAGCTACTTTTAATCCAGATGTCAAAAGCTCTGATGCTATGCAGATATTCAGCTTCTATATGATAGATGAGTATTGAGCACTTTTATGTACTGTAGCTGCGACATCCACTCCTGCCTTTGGGTTTTGCCTGTAGCAGCCAACGCTGTCCTTAAAGTTGCACAGTACAAAATCTTGTACTGTAGATCATTCATTCGGCCAGTGATTAGAGTTTATAGTTATGAATATGGATATTTTTTTTCTTACAAAAACTCGTCACTTCACTTGAGAAGGCCCCTGGAGTTGTATGGATTACTTTTATTATGGATAGATGCACTTTTTGGGGCTTCAAAATCACCAGTACTATTCGCTCCCATTATAAAGCTTGGAAGAGCAAGGATATTTTTAAATATAATTGTGCTTTTCTGAAAGAAGAAAGTTATATCACCTATAGGATTGCTTGAGGGCGAGTCATTATGGGATAATTTTGGGGTGAACTAAGATATTATAAAAGTAAATTGCAACTTCATGATTACAAATGTGTTATTATAGATATATTTTAATACATGAAATGCAAGTTTCAATAGAAATCAAAGGATATTTTAGTCTATAAATGCTTGTCAGTACATTCAGCAGTAAACTTTAATTTTGTTCATTTTGAAATCACATATAAAGATGTACTCAAGTCCTACTTAAGGAGTCCAAAAACCCTTTAAAGTTCAGCTAATTGGATTTCATATATATATATATATATATATATATATATATATACAAGTTTCAATAGAAATCAAAGTATATTTTAGTCTATAAATGCTTGTCAGTACATTCAGCAGTAAACTTTAATTTTGTTAATTTTGAAATCACATATAAAGATGTACTCAAGTCCTACTTAAGTGGTCCAAAAACCCTTTAAAGTTCAGCTAATTGGATTTCATATATATATATATATATATATATATATATATATATATGAAGAGTTCAGATGCAAAAGCCTCTAAGTGCCATTTGAAATTTTCTTCAAGAATGTTCATTTTTATCAAGCTTGTATATTTAAGTTCAGTAATTTCACTTAAATGACAATGAAGATTACCTATTAATTGTCATTTAAGTGAAATTACTGAATTTAAATATACAAGCTTGATACAAATGATTATTCTAAGAGAATTTCAAATGGCACTTAGAGGCTTTTGTATCTGAACTTTTCAGATATATACAAGTTTCAATAGAAATCAAAGTATATTTTAGTCTATAAATGCTTGTCAGTACATTCAGCAGTAAACTTTAATTTTGTTAATTTTGAAATCACATATAAAGATGTACTCAAGTCCTACTTAAGTGGTCCAAAAACCCTTTAAAGTTCAGCTAATTGGATTTTATGTGTGTATATATATATATATATATATTACCCAAATATATACAAGTTTCAATAGAAATCAAAGTATATTTTAGTCTATAAATGCTTGTCAGTACATTCAGCAGTAAACTTTAATTTTGTTCATTTTGAAATCACATATAAAGATGTACTCAAGTCCTACTTAAGGAGTCCAAAAACCCTTTAAAGTTCAGCTAATTGGATTTCATATATATATATATATATATATATATATATATATATATATACAAGTTTCAATAGAAATCAAAGTATATTTTAGTCTATAAATGCTTTTCAGTACATTCAGCAGTAAACTTTAATTTTGTTCATTTTGAAATCACATATAAAGATGTACTCAAGTCCTACTTAAGGAGTCCAAAAACCCTTTAAAATTCAGCTAATTGGATATATACTGTATATATATAACACAAATATATACATTATATGCATTCAGTTTTACAAGGGATTGTCTATTCACTTTCCTAAACTTATTTTATACCTCACCAGCAGGCACAATGATGTATATAAGCCATGCAGGTTGTATATCTTTAATGTGTCATGTTCTGTTGGGGTTGAGGAAAGGTTCATGCTCTCTCACACTCATCAACCCGTCCATCCTGCTGTATTGGGCAGATAAAAGATTCACTCTATCATGTTGATAAGCTGCACATCATTTCCACTCTCACCAGACAGCATGTCATCTGTCATGTGTCTGCGATGCTATTTGTTACCGGCATGCCGCTGCGTTTTTTACACTATCACTCCAGATACTAAGATAATGCTGCAGATTTCCGATATTCATTGAAACTATATTTGTCAAAATATGCAGTATGGCAATATAAAACAATGGTTAAATCATGGAATAGTTTATTGAAAATTCAGACAAAAGATTTATAAATAATCCTCAAAAGCCTGATTTATATTTTTCTAAAAAGGTATGTATGTATAATTAAGTAAACCTAAGTAGCCTCAGTCCAGTAAGTGATTATGTTGCGTGTGTTGAGTATATTTAATGAACACAAGTAGGCCTCATTTACTGTGACGTATTTGATCTCTTGTTGTTGATCAGATGCTGGATGCAGAATATTCACATGGAGTACTGGTGGATCATTCGCTCTCCCATCCTGCTGGCCGTGTTGGTGAGTGAGACACTCGTTCGTGTCCCTCGACAGCCTCTCTTAGCTGTACTTATCAGTCTGAGTCTCCCACATCCAGAGCACTGTTAATGACACTTCATCTCCTGTAATGCCACTTTACCTCCACCCTTGAAGTCAACATGAAACCAAAATTGCTTTTTTGGCTTGATTATCTGGAGATTGGACAGGAAAGTAGAAGTAAAGAGGGGGAATGGATTCAGCACCTGCACACACAACATTACCAACACGCCTCTTTTATTTTGTTTTTGTAATTATTTAACATCATTTAAATATTTAATTGCTCCACATCTCCACATTATGTCACAAATCCCAATCAATCAATCAATCAATCAATCAATTTTTCGTCATTGAATATTCTTTTCCACTCGGAAATATGTTTTTACAACTTCAGTGACCCAGTGTTTATTGAGTATTACTTTGTCTTGTAATTTTATGTGTTACTTATGTTTTTGTACCTCAACGCTTTTTTGGCCAGGTCGCCATTGTAAATGAGAATGTGTTCTCAATGTGCTCATCTGGTTAAATAAAGGTTTTATTATTATTATTATTATAGTGTTTAAAAAGAAAAGGGTTGGCAGAATTAGAAATAATGCAATAAAAAAGCGTGTAGTAGCCTACTAAACCAAGTTGTATTAGTGAGGATGTACAGAGGGATGACCACACACAGTTGAAGGTGGTACAACACAAAACGTTAAACGTATTAGTTGTTGTTTTTTTTTTGCTAGACTTTTAGCCCAGACAAGACTTGAGACTTAAAGGGTTAGTTTACCCAAAAATTACAATTCTGTCAGTAATTACTCACCCTCATGTTGTTTCAACCCCGTAAGACCTTCGTTCATCTTCGGAACACAAATTAAGATATTTAAGATATTAAGATCGCTCCTGCATACTAGTCCATAGGCTTCTTGAGGGAATGACTCTTGCTGGCCTCGAAAAGTCATTAAAGACATCGTTAAAATAGTCCAAGTGACTACAGGGGCTCAATCTTAACTTTATCAAGCGACGAGAATACTTTTTGTGCGCAAAAATAACGACTTTATTTAAACTATCCACTTCCTTCTCTCTTCGCCTCTAGTCAGTTAACGTAGTGTGATTGCGTAAAGCTACGCCACACGAAGGCTCACTATTGGCCGACGCTGGTCATGTGTGTGACGTACAATAACAGAAGCTTACGCTATTAAACTAGTAACCTGACTCGCGCAGAGGGAGAAATAAACGAATAGTTGAAATAAAGTCGTTATTTTTGTTGTTTTTGCGCACAAAAAGTGTTCTCGTCGTTTGATAAAGTTAAGATTGAGGCCCTGTAGTCACTTGGACTATTTTAACGATGTCTTTGATGACTTTTCGATGCCAGCAAGAGTCATTCCCTCAAGAAGCCTATGGACTAGTATGCAGGAGCGATCTTAATATCTTAAATATCTTAATTTGAGTTGCGAAGATGAACGAAGGTCTTACGGGGTTGGAACAACATGAGGGTGAGTAAATACTGACAGAATTTTCATTTTTGGGTAAACTAACCCTTTAAAAGCCGATTTTCCACCGTTAGATCGAACGGTTCTATGAACGGTAAGGAATGGTTCCGGTTATGGATGAATTCCAGTCGGAAGTGAGCATCCCTTACTCCGAAGGGCAGAGCCCTTGAAGTGTGGCGTTTTGAGGGAACAGGGCACTTGCGTGTCATAATGTAGCCATTTTGGAACGCACTTGCTGAAGGGAGCAATGAAAGAACATGTAATTTCCTCATCTTCACCTGGAAAGTGACCAATACAATGCAGTGTGGCGTCCATCAACCCCATTAGGTGTTCTTAAACAGGAATTTTGTTATTATTGCTGTTAATATAATTGTTGCCAATAAATACACATTATAATGAGGTTTTTAAAATATCTATTTGTGAGTGTGTTCTCTCACATTTACCTTACATATACATTTATTACCTATGAAACTCGTATGACGAAATGTTTGTGAAATACCAGAAACAAAACAAAACAACTTGAATTATTCTGTCAATGCGTTAACATTAAAAGGAATCGGATTTGCCCATGAACATAAACTATAAAATGACTATCTTGAAATTAATATCACATGTTCCCTTCACTAACAGCCTTGTGGGAGGGCCCTTTGTTTTCAGTTCAGAACACCCATACAAATGATGTCCCCTTCCTGAAGTGCCCTTCAAATGTGCACAAACGCTGTTTGGAATTTACCCTATATTTCCTCTTGAGCTTGGTTCGACATGGTACGCATACACACCGTTCTCAGACCGTGCTGCTAGAATGAATGGAGTGACGTTTCCACTCAGGATTGGTCACTTGTCTGTTGCCTGGCTGCCAGTTTCTCTGTAGCTGGCTAAGCACGTCATTTGAGCAAAGTTAAAGCAAGTCAATAACAAAATGAAAAGAAATATCTGGTCATCCTCCATAACACAGTCTCTTATTTATTTATTTATGAAAGACGCACTATATTTAATTTACTTTTAGTCACATATAAACACTGTTTAGCATAGTTCTAACATATAACTCAACCGTACTTGCTTGAAACACGAGAACAAACCTCAATGGTTCTCTGCAAAATGTATCTTGGAGAAATGCAAACGTTTTGTGAGAGAAATATATGTTTTCCATGCATCCCATATTTTTTATACACCACCATGTCCCGGGCTCCTTAAATAGGCATGATTAGTCTATATTAAAAGCAATAGAATCAAAAAACGAATGACATTTAGTTATATAACTCCTGTCAGTCCAATTTAAAATCCTGTGGCCATTTTAATTCAAATTCACATTCATGACCAAAAAAGAGGCTAATCTTAAATTCTGAATTTTGGCCATATTCCATATTCAGAGTAAGAATTATGATATTAACACTGACATTTGACATAACAGAAGGAACACAGGGAGGTTAAGTGTTTTATGCTGTTTTATGCCCCTGCATTTTCCATTTATGCTCACACCGTCACACCCAATTGCATTGCATTTGCTTTAGCATTAAACACAGCATTCAAATTTGAAGTCATTTCCATTATGCACAAAGCGCATATTGCCATATAATGTTGACTCTCTCAGTACATCAGGAGATGACTTCATGTAATATGTTTTATGAGTCTAGAGCTATGATTTCAAAGAATCGCCCTCCCCTACTCCAGAGTCGTATTTCCACATGATTGCGACGAAAGGCGCAATAATGTGTAAAATTGTCTGGCATCCATAATGCTCACATAGGCTGTGAAGTGCAGATGAGCACTTAGCAATGTGCAGAGATGTTTCTACGTTGCTGTTCAAGTGTTCCTATTGGGCAGGAATTCCTATGTTTGAATTCTCATAGGGCTGGACTGTTCTACTTCCATTTCCAGACTCTGTCAAGCATTGCTGACTTCCTTCCCCCACTCTTCTTGCCACCCCAGTCTGTCGTCCTGAGTCATTTCAATTTGTCATTTGTTCTACTGTTAAAAGCGCCTTATAAATGAAGGTGACTTGACATGACTGTGAGGGAACTGTTGTGCTTTGTCCTGCTAATATGACATAATGGTCTTAACCAGGGCATTATTATGCTCTCTTCTCTGTTCAGATTAACTTCTTCATATTCATCCACATCATCAGGATCCTCGTGTCCAAACTGAGGGCGCACCAAATGAGATATACTGACTACAAGTTCCGGTGGGTGTCCTGCAGTTTAAGGGTTAGTTCACCCAAAAATGTAATGTCTGGTATTATTTATTCACCCTTATTCCAAACCTTTTGCTTCAGAGGAATAGCTTGACAATTTCTAAGTTAGTTATTTAATTCAGAGCCTTCAAACATTTTGCATCACGAATGGTTATGAGAGACTTGAAAACCAATAACATTTTCAAATAGGATGTGATGTGTTGATGGACAATATCCACCATATTTTAATAATTTGCATGCAAACGTGATCAAGATGTGAGACCTGCGGCATATATTTGAGGGATTTTCAGTCTTGCATTCATATGTTCATGAATACTGTATCTAATGTTGGTTATGGTAAAAGTTATTTTACTACTGTTGTAGATTACAGTTGTCCTGAAAATATATATATTTGTCATGATTCTAAATAAGTAGATTTATTTTAATTTCACATTGTTAAAAGGGATAGTTCACTTTGAAATTAATTTTTGATATGTTTTAGCTTACCTCAAGGGCATCCAAGATGTAGGTGTCTTTGTTTCCGCAGTATTTTCAATTTTGACATTTTTCAGTCAAACCGGTGTTGTCTGTCAGTCATACACTCGAGGCTAAGGGGGTCCACCTCAAAGAGCATGCACAGAGAAGTCAAAATTAAACATGATTTAATGACTCGTAAATGTAAGTACACATTGATGGCCTAAGACACGAAACGAGCAGTTTTTGTGAGAAAATGAACAGAATTTATATTGTTTTTACCTGGTGTAATCACAGTGACGTCCAAGTGATCTGAATCAGTTGTGCAATGTCCAACTGAACCGAACTGAATCAGTTCAATGTTACGCCGGAAGTGATCGCTTGCGTGTGACGTCACTCAATATTTACGCGGAGATTTCGGAAGTTTGACCTTTTACTAAACATATTTAGATATACCGAAATCGTCTTCCATTGCGGTTTCCCGTATCTACATCTAAATCATATCTAAATATGTTTAGTAAAAGGTAAAACTTCTGAAATCTCTGTATAAACAAAGAGTGACGCAGGCGCGCAAGCGATCACTTCCGGCGCACGTGCAGACCGAAGCGCCTGTGCCGTCAGATCATTTTGTCATGGCTATGATTACAAGAGGTAAAAACAATATAAATACTGTCAGGGCCGGCTTTGCCGACAGGCGACACAGGCGGCCGCCTGGGGCGCCATCTGCTGGACGGGGCGCAAATTGCAGAATTGAAAAAAAAAGTCAATTAAATGTATGTATCGTATGATGAAAGCTGCACACACTCTGTACACTTTTACTGTGCATTGTCCACACACTGCTTGTTTTTGTACATTTCTTTTACAAGATTATACAATCCTAAGGCAGCTGTCAAACTCACGCGCGTTGCTCAGCAACCGGGAGTGGCGCGAAAACATCTGACAAGCTGGTTTTAGCGCTTTAGTTTCCTCGGTGTGTTCCACGCGGTTCGGTGCCGTCGGCTCTTAGTCCTCATTGGCTTTGTTTCGCCCGATTCGACATGTTGACAAGGGGATGTATATTCACGTATATTCAAAACGGTAAGCATGCGCTGCTTTGTTTACGTTATGTGTAACGTTATCTGCGGCGGCAGCGTCGGTTTTCCTTTTTGAATGAAGAATATAGACTAATATATCTGCAGAAATAGAAAGTTGTCTCATTGCACGCAGACGCAGAACGCACATTCTAGCTGACAGTCGCCTGTTCTCTTTCAGTCATGGTTCAAGTGCAGCTTTTTACCCCGACGAGAGGCGACATCGGCTTTCATCAGCGCTAGTTCGTCGGCATTATACCTTCAATTGGTCTACGTTTGCTGTTTACACTTCTGGGCTTCGGGCCGGGGTATATATGACCCCAACAATTTATTGAGTAATTGTACAAAAAATATACATTATTATATTTTTTTGTTTACTTCTCATCTATTCATTAATGCTGTGTTTTTGGAGATGTACATTTTTATCCATTTACCACACAATTCCTCAACTACACCATTAGCTTGCATATGAAAAATTATTTTTTATGATACATTGCATTTATGCTATAGTGCTAGGCCTTCATTTCTGTGTAAAAATTTTCAGATTTATGATGGATTTTTCTATATATATATATATATATATATATATATAGGGGGGGGGCACTCTCGCCTTGGGCACCAAATAACCTAGAGCCGGCCCTGAATACTGTTATACTGCTATAAATACCGCTCGTTTCGTGTCTTATTCCATCAATGTGTACTTACATTTACGAGTCATTAAATCATGTTTAATTTTGACTTCTATGTGCATGCGTTTTGGTGGACCCCTTAGCCTCGAGTGTATGACTGATAGACAACAACGGTTTGACTGAAAAATGTCAAAATTGAAAATACTGTGGAAACAAAGACACCTGCATCTTGAATGACCTTGAAACATGATCTTGAATGATCTTGAAACATATCAAAAATTAATTTCAAAGTTAACTATCCCTTTAATTATTAGCTTTTCACCTACTCATGATCCTTCTGCAGTTCCCTTATGAACCCCCATTAGTAAGAATCCTTGTATAAAACATTCAGTACTTTCTTCAAAACAACAGAAAGAAAGCCATGTGGGTTTGGTTTGGAACAATACGTGGGTGAGTAAGTGATGACAGAATTTGCATTTTTGAGTGATCTGTCCCATAAAGAATTTGCACAATATTGTGTGTTTGTTTCCAGATGACCTGTGTATCTTTCTGTTTTCCTCTCTTTTTCAGGCTTGCTAAGTCAACCCTCACTCTGATTCCGTTACTGGGGATCCATTCGGTCCTGTTTTCGTTTGTTACTGACGAGTCTACCTCACATGGTGCTCTACCCCTGCGCCTCACAAAGCTCTTCATCGACCTCTTCTTTAACTCCTTCCAGGTAAGAAAGCCTCAATACACCATCACTCTTCCTTTCATTTTGTGCATTTTCAGTGGAATGATATAGGGCAATGAATTGACTGAATTGCATTGCAACACACCCACACAACAGATCAATTTAGTCCAACAAATACTGTTTTTGACACCAAATTGCTCCAATTTGTCACCTCAATTCAAAATCAGAAATGTAATTAAATTTAAGGCACTCTCTATAACAAAAATATGGATAACAAGCTCAAAGCTCAGATCTAATAACAAATTAAACATTGTTATGTTCTCGATATGCGAGAGAGAAATCACTTCACCTTGCTAAAATCTCCCTGAAAGCCCAATATGCTGCAAATCAGCAATGAATTCAAATGTCCCTTGATCGGACAGCAGCTTTGGGAAAAAAATGACATTTTGCAGCTTATTTTACTGTCAGGACTAATTGCTTTGAGAAAGCAGGCGCTACAAATTGGCTGACTCACCCTTTGACAAACTGATAATGACACTCAAGTGGAGCACAGCTGCAATGCGTTGAATTTGTATCATCTGCCTGAAGGAAATGTCCTGATGAGACTTTTCACATGTGTAAAGATTAAGATAAAGAGAGAGATGGAGAGAGAGAGGACATAAAGCTTGACTGTTATTTATCCATCTGCAGATGGATAAGCACTTCATGCTTAATGGCTTTTGAATATGAACCCTAGGCCTCGTTCATATTTTCATGTTTAGCACATGTGATACTCCACTTTTTTTGGAAATAGGCTACTTTTACAACTCCCCCAGAGTTAAACAGTTGAGTTTTACCGTTTTCGAATCCATTTAGCCGATTTTCTGATATTTAGAAGAATATCAGTAACCAGACAGTTTCTGCTCTCATTGACTTCCATAGTATATTTTATTCCTACTATGGAAGTCAATGGGACCAGAAACTGTCTGGTTACTGATGTTCTTCTAAATATCAGAAAATCGTCTGAATACGGTGAAACTCAACTGTTTAACTCTGGGGGAGTTGTAAAATGAGCCTATTTCCAAAAAAAAAAAGTGGAGTATCCCTTTAACAAGCAGAATCTTTGAAGGAGAAAACCGTAATTTTTAAGTCACCATTATGGTGATCGGTGTTTGGTTTATCTGGGCTCTTGACCCTTAAATCATTAACTTTAGATTTTGTTTGGCTGCTATATGTGACTTATAACAGCCAGATGAACAAATAGAAAAGGGGATCTGATGGTGTTGGTTGTGTTTTAACATAATCATTAATTTACCTTGATTAATTAACTTTAAAGTGTTCATTAAACACTGGGGATTTTGCTGTGTATTCTTCAAAATGGTAAAATACTATGGTAGTTAAGCGACACCCCTTGTGCATTTACAGTATACCATACCTCCTTGTTGTCGGTGTGTCAAAGTCGGCATGAAACAAAAGTCCTAGGGCCTCATGTATAAACGTTGCGTACGCACAAAATGGGCATAGAAATATGCGTACGCATTTTTCCACGCGCACATCGGGATTTATAAAAAATAAACTCGGTGTAAATAAGTGCGCACCGTAAGGATGCTCTTGACCGTGTGTACGCACTCTTTTAGAAGAGTATGGGTTTTGGCGACACCGATGGTGAGCTGGAGTCAAATGTCTTTTTGCTTACTATTAGACAGAGAGTCTAAAGAAAATTATACATCTACAGAAAGATAATACAAATATAATTTCACAAACCTATCATCACTTGAAGCAAACATCCATCCCTTCTTAAATGACCGCGCCAGCACCCGCGTTGGGCCGTTTGGTGAAACTGACGCACATATAGCCTATAATCTAACGGCAGATGGAGTAAAACCGTAAATCTTCATTATGAGTCCAAATCATAAATACAGTCCATATTCACAATAACAGTTTAAATAAATAAGAGAATGGTTTAAACTATGTTTTACTTAAGATATAAACATTTAGATTAAATATGCCATTAAAATATGAAAAATATATTTTTTTTCATAAGATAAAATATTTTAAATATGAGTTAAACTCTTAAACTACATGAAATCATTACTGAGAAGTTACAATATATATATATATATATTCAATGAATAGAAATAGACCTATTTGTTGTGGATGCATTGCTTTTGAACACTTTTCTTCTGGCATGCTGTGTTTTAATGTTTTAACTAGAGATTGTCTGAGAGAACTGTTTCGTGCAAAAAATGCACAACCATGTCTATCTCTTTCCATTAAAATATAAATCAATTAAAAATACTATTTGGCCAGTGGAAAAGATTGAGAAAAACTTTCTCTGAAATGTATTTAACACTATTTGATTTAATCATTCAAAAACAAGGCAAGGATATAGGCCATTAAAACAAAATGTTTGTAATAATGTGACGGCACATCCGCATTTCATATTTTTCTAACGTCTTGTACCGTTAAACTTGGTATCACGTGGATGAATAATCATATGCAAATGATATGCAGATGAGGATATGCATATTTAAACTAGGCGTTGTAATCTCCATATATGGTTATTTCGGGGAGGAGACGCACGTGCGCATAATCTTCCGCTGACTGGGATTTATAAAGTGAATTCTGCGCAGGTTCTGGCGTACGAACGGTTTTATAAATCTGAAAACTTTTGTGCGTACGCAAATTCTGCCTTATGTGCGTACGCACACTTTAAGGATGAAATCTACGCAAAGTTTTATACATGAGGCCCCTAGTCTTTTGAAGTGAAACATTTCTCAAACAAGAAAAAATTGTTTTGTACATGGGAAATTGATTGGATGGTTGTGGTTTTGACTTCATGGTGACGTTAAAAGATTTGCTTATTCATGCTCTGACATGTTCACAGGGGCTGCTGGTAGCAATCTTATATTGCTTCGTCAACAAGGAGGTGAGTTCAACTCTTTTCTTTAATGTATGCAGCCTTACAAAGGTAGTTGTGGATTCACAAAACCTTTCCATTCTGTGCATCTTCTTGATTGGTCAGGTTCAGTCGGAGATTCTGAAGAAATGGAGACGCTGGAAGCTTGGGAGGGACATCGAGGAGGAGTACCGCCACACTTACAGCCAGACCCTTCAGATGAAAAGTGGCAGCATCCTTGTCCATTCCTCCAACCTCCCTCAGCTGCCTGATATCGCTACCACTACCTCCCGGCTTGGGAGCCCAGAAGAGAAGCAGATGTTGGTGTCCAACAACCAAAATGGTATGGGTACTGGGCAGGGATGCCTGCAGTTCACCTCCACACCCCAGGATGGCTCCACCTGCAGTTCAATAACAGAGGAAATTGTGGTGGTGGACACTGGAAAGTATTGTAGTGTTCCACAGGGCAATGCTGAGAGAAACCTGTGAGATGAAGTAGACTCCAGGTTAGCCCAACCACTCTTACTTCTTCTGGCTGAGGGCCCTGAAACCTTAGCCCTGGCTGGAGCGAGAGGTGTGTGTGTATGTATGTGTGTGTCCCTGGCAACCGTGTGAGTTTGGGAGAGCGCTGCCCTCTCTGAAGCTCAGCAGAAAACTCATGTTACATGGGCGAGCAGAAGAAAGATTTGCACAAATGTACATGCCAACAAACCCTTTGATGAAAACAGAGTCTTAACTCTAGTGTTATACAATATAGCTGTCTGTGATGTTCATGATTTATTAGGAAAAAACCCATCTGCACTGCATGGTCCAAATGGAACCAGCAACGGTTCAAACATCTACAACCAGCGTCTCTGTGTGGACAGATACACTTAACTGAACTCATCGAAAATGTAAGCAAACCGGTTAATGCGTTACAGAGTGTGCGAGTTCGTACTGAACCGAAGGAACACTACACAAATTTCCACGCAAGCAATTTTCCATGCTGTCCACCTGATTGGTCAATGACATTCTGCTGGTTAAGTTAGTGAAAAAGCCTTGTGGTGAAAGCAGCACACCAGCATTTTTGTTTGCATACTGTATATTTTGGAATCAATTGATGCTTTTGGGTACACGTAACAAGTAAAGCTGTTTGTGTTTAGTTTCATGAAAACCATCTTTGAATTTGTTAGAAATAAATTGCCAAGACAAGGTATAGATATAGACTGAGCAAGCCCCATATTGCCCATGTGCCTTCTTCTGTAGGTCATAGAACCCAATATCAAACCAAAAACAGAAAAGCCGCTTTTCCACCGTTGGGCCAACAAAAATTTAAGAATGTTAAGGAACAGTTCCAGTTATATCTCACTTGAGCTTGGTTCAACACGGCATGATTACAAGCACGATGGCTAGAATGCATGTAGTGATGTCGCCACTCAGGATTGGTCACTTGTTTGGCTGCTAGTTTCTCTGTCGCTTGACAAACGTGCCATTTGAGCAAAGTAAATGCAAGTTGATCATAAAATTAAAAGAAATATCTGTTCATCCTCCATAATGTTGTTGCTATTTAAAGGAGTAGTTCACTTTTAAAAAAACTTTTGCTGATTATTTACTCTTCCCCATGTCATCCAAGATGTCCATGTCTTTCTTTCTTCGGTCGAAAAGAAATTATGGTTTTTGATGAAAACATGCAGGATTTTTTCCGTATAATGGACTTCATTGGGAACCAACGGGTTAAGGTCCAAATGAGAGTTTCAGTACAAACTGCAAACAGTTCAAAGGGTTTTAAACAACACCAGACAGTGTTGTAGTCGAGACCACCTCACTCGAGTCCGAGTCGACACCGAGACCAGAGAGAGTCGAGTCCGAGTCAAGACCGAGTCCATAGAGAGTCGAGTCCGAGTCGAGACCGAGACCAGTGAGGGTTGATTACCTAATTTACTTTTATTTACTTAGAGAAATCCTTTTTTTTTTTTACTGAATTTACTTGGAGTTTAAAAAATATGATCAGTTTAGGGTAAAAAGGCCACATAGTAGGTGGTGTTAAAAGTAATTTTATTACAATTTGTCATGCGCAGTCGCGCACTAGAAAATCAACAATCACTGGGCGTGCCAATCAATTTAAAGAAATATTTTATTAACATGCATTAATAATCATGAAAAATATTTTTAATTGAACTCAAATGGACTCGGGAATTATTCCGAGTCCTAAAAAAAAAAATGTTCGAGTACGAGTCAATTCCGAGTCCAAATGGACACGAGTCCATGACAAGACCAAGACCATTAAAATATGGTCTCGAGTCCGAGACGAGTCCGAGTCTCGAGTACTACAACACTGACACCAGACGATGAATAAGGGTCTTATCTAGCAAAACGATCGGTCATTTACAAAATAAATTTAAAAAGTTTAAGTTTTATAATCACAATTGCTTGCCTTGCTCTTTTCTGTGATGTGCGTTCGTGACTCGCGCGTTCATGAAAATGAACAAATCTTTTTTCGAGTCATTTTTGAAATGACTGATCATTTCGCTAGATAAGACCCTTATTCATCATCTGGTGTCGTTTAAAGCCCCTTGAAGCTGCAATAAAACTCTCATTTGGACCTTGAACCGTTTGGTTCCCAATGAAGTCCATTATATGGAGAAAATCCTGGAATGTTTTCATCAAAAACCTTAATTTCTTTTTGACTGAAGAACATCTTGGATGACATGGGGGCGAGTAAATTATCAGCAAAAGTTTTTTTTTTAAAGTGAACTACTCCTTTAAATCTCAGACCGTCCGTAAACACTTGTATTACCAAGGTAGCGACGGACGTGTTTATATTATTTTCCAAAGAGTTCTGTCATCAGCCCCACGGTGGAAAATGAAACCATAGAATGGAACAGTTAAGTAATGAGAACACTTTGGCCAGACAGTGGAAACGCGGCTAAAGATTGACCAAAGTAAGTGAAGTACAAATCCATCAGTCACTGACTCAATCTTCAGAGATGAAAGTTGCTTAAAGCAGATTCTGTATAGTGAACTGGACGTCATGTACACATTAGATGAATGTGCCACTATTAATCACTATTAATGATGTGCGCCCTTCAAGAAAACATGCCTGGTATACTCAAGCATGCAAACTAGAGCCATACTGTATGAAGAAGACTTCAAAGGGTCTGGGTCAATGCCTTAATGGAGTATTATGCCAGATTGGATTCCCTTGTGTCAGTGGTCAGAGGAGATGACAGTCCACAAGACATCTACAAGAGTCAGTGTTAGTTAGGAACTGCTTCTTCTCTCAGATACTTCTCAACTCCCAATAGGCATTCAAATCATTTGCCGTTGAACTTCGGGATGTGGGAAAGCAAAGACAAAATGTAGAACAAATTCCAACTTAAGACATCGATCAAAATGATTCCTCACTCGGAGGATCCTTTAATGCTCAGATCAAGGATATGCCACTGCAAGACACTGAAATGAGGTTGCGGCGAAGGTTAAGTGAGTAATTTCAGTGACATTAACGCCACTAAAACTGTTTTTTCGTTGACATAACAACATTGATTCCACCGATACCTTGAGTTTGGGATGGGACGCTCTGTCTGAACCATGGGGTCGAGTTTTGTCTGGTTAATATCAGCAGTTTGCTCCTGCTGTTAGATCCTGTAACTACATAATCATGAAGGAAAAAGTCTTTTTTCCTCATTGACGACCATTGAAGCTGTGTTCTCTGACAAAATACATTTTTATTCCAAACATTTTAGTATATGGTAGTTGTCGAGAAACTGCATTTAAGCGCAATTATAATGCTAATGAATGGGTTTCCGCTAGATATTTGAGAAGAAATTGGACTTTTTTGCCATTCTACTTAGTGCCGATAATGGCGTATAATGACATACTTTAATGACAATGAGCAGCTGATGCCCCATATTGTGGCATTTGTGTGCATAATGATGCACATTTTTATTTTCTTTCGATCATCAAACACATGATGATCATGACAACGATTACTGCAGAATATACAATGTGGGGCGATTTGCACAATTTTAATTTATAATTGTTGTAGATATTGGTAAATGCCTGTTGAGATTTGTAATGACTTTGTTTTGAGGTGTCTGCTATATGTGCACATGGTGTATATTTTGTGCTTGTGTGTGCTTTGTGGAGAGTAAGAGAAACATTTAGGTCCCGGTTTAGTGTTAAGTCAACTAAGAAGAAGAATTGCTGGCATTTTTTTGCAAAACTCAGACCAATTTGCCTTTTGAGTGAAACTGGCTGAGATAAATGTGTTAAAGGTGAGGTAGCGGTGGATGAATCTTTGCCAAAAGGAAATGCTTTATCGCCACAAGGGATCAAAGGCCGCGATCTTATTTGCCTGAGGTTGTCTGCCAAAGCAAAACAAGCCTGTTGGATATTTCAAACAGATTTTTCAAAATTGGCATCATCTAATGTTATCCAAGCATGTGAGTAATCGCGGAAGTCGATAAATCATGCATGCATGGGTCCGTCTTCTATATCCATGTGAGCGTAAGCCTCTGTTTCTTGGAGCCAAACTGAAGGGATGCCAAATTCTTCAGTGAGGGAAGCAAAGTGCCTGTTATGCTCATCTATCTGCATTTCAAACTTCAGACCCTCTTGGAATGTCTAGGAATGAACTTGTAAAAAGTATCCCAAGAGAACCAGAGCCGTGCTTTGGATGCAGAAGACATGGAAAGCTGAATCTATGTAACAAAACATGCATTTTATCAATTGAACCAATTAGTAAGCCTCTGAATGGTGATAAGGTCACATCAAAAATTTTTGAAAAAGTCAATATTGAATAGCTTGATGTAAACCGTTGGGGTCGATATTGGTCACATGACACATATCAATGATGTAGATTAATATTAAATGTGTTGCTCGCCCAAAATTGCCATACTGTATGACATCAGAAAGCACATATGGACATATGGACTAATTTTTATGGTGCTTTTTACTTTTTGAAATATAAATTGTCATATATGGAAAAGAGCAGCTTGGACATTTCGTATAATGTCTCATTTTGTGTTATATGGAAGAAAAAAAAAATTAAGGGTTGGAATGTCATCAGCATTTTTGGTTACACTTTATTTTAAAGTGTCCTTGTTATTGTGTAATTATACCAATATTGATATCAAACAATATGTACTTAACTATTGGGTTATGGTTATGAATAGGGTTTGGTTTACAGTTATTTGCATGTAATTATGCATCATTTACTGATATTTATATAATAAGTACATGTAATATGTAGCAGGGACACTGTAAAATAAGGTGTTACCCAATTTTCCATTTTGAGCAATTTTGCCAAAATTCAAAAACAAAGATGCCAGTATATCAACAAGAAAATATCTTGCAAAATATATTACGATATCCTGTTTGACCCTGAAATACACTCTATTCTCTGACTGCAGTGTCTTTGGTTGAATGTATTTTGAAGGATTCCCCATGTTTTTTTGTTTTTTACAGTGTTGGTGTTTCATAGCATACACCTCAGCTACATTGCAAATGACTGATGCATAACAATAAATTTAGAGCACTCCCATTATAATCAAAGACACGACTGCAAATGAACAATGTGGATGCATTGCTCATTGTAATGGGTGTGCTCTAGTTTTGTGTTGTGTAGCTTGCTTGCTTTGTAGGTGGGTTGATAGTATGGCTGGCCAGATGGAGTGAAACAGAGAAGGCCTGCCATGCTGTAGATTTAAATATGTGCTTGTGTAAAAAATTTTTTTTGGATTAATTATGATATGAAGATGGTGAATAAATAAATTCAAGTAAAAAAAAAAATGTATTTGTGGTTTGTCTTTCACTGTTACCAAATCAGTGTCAATCTTACCGTAAACTGTAATAGACAACCTTTCATTGCACCATTGCAACTTATTGACACTGTCAAGTTAATCACTAAAAATAAAGTTTTAAGAGGATAGTTTGTACTCACTATCATGCAGTGTTGTAGTACTCGAGACTCGGACTCGGTCTCGAGACCATATTTTAATGGTCTTGGTCTTGTCATGGACTCGTGTCCATTTGGACTCGGAATTGACTCGTACTCGAACATTTTTTTTTTAGGACTCTGAATTATTCCCGAGTTCACTCAGGTTCAATTAAAAATATTTTTCATGATTATTAATGTATGTGAATAAAATATTTCTTTAAATTGATTGACACGCCCAGTGATTGGTGATTTTCTAGTGCGCAACTGCGCATGACAAATTGTAATAAAATTACTTTTAACACCACCTACTATGTGGCCTTTTTACCCTAAACTGATCATATTTTTTAAACTCTAAGTAAATTCAGTAAAAAAAAAAAAAAAAAGGATTTCTCTAAGTAAATAAAAGTAAATTAGGAAATCAACCCTCACTGGTCTCGGTCTCGACTCGGACTCGATCGTCTCTGGTCTTGGACTCGACACGGACTCGACTCTCTATGGACTCGGACTCGACTCTCTCTGGTCTCGGTGTCGACTCGGACTCGAGTGAGGTGGTCTCGACTACAACACTGCTATCATGGCTGTTTGTAACTATAATTCGTATAAATTTGTATCGTCACATTCATAGGTTTTTGTATAATCCTTTTACGCCCACCTGATGGTTATGTTTATGGGTTGGGGTGAACCTTCATGCTTACTTTTTAAACGTACATTTCCACGCAACTCACATCGTACAAATTCATACAAAATCGCATAAACTCGTAAAACACTTGATTTTTTAAGAGATCAGTTTGGTTTGTACTGTGAATTTTGGGTTAATTAAGCCTCCAGATGTTTAGCACTGTTTGAAGGTTAGTTTAAAATTTACAACGGCTTCATGTACAGTGGTTACTATGGGTTACTGTTTGGATGGAAGGCAGTTGGTAGGGTGTCCTGGATGCTTGCTGGGCAGTTACTTTGCTGTTCTGAGTGGTAGCTATATGAGGGGTTACTACTGTAGGATGATGGTAGTGTGTTCTTGGAAAGTAGGGTTAGGAATAGTGGAGACAGCCAACCCAACAACCCAATCAAATATTTATCAACACCCAGAAAATGTAGCTCACCATGTTCTAATTTTCAGTACAGCGAGTGCTGTAAGCCTGCCAAACAAATCCTGTGTTTGGACTGGGCTGGAGTGTTAAGCGGACATGAATCCATTCGCTACATCAGTGCTTGATTTTCTAATCCGTTTATTTATCTCAATCCTCTTTAAGGCCACAGGCCAAGCTTCTGTCCTGCCTTTTTACAAAACAAACCTGTCCGTTTCACCATAGGCTTCCCACCTCTACAGCTTGGTTGTGCTGGGGAAAGAGACGGAACAGATGTGTTGAGGTGTTGATGCTCTGGAGAACTGCTGTTGTGCTTGTGCGAGACTGATGGTGGAATATGACCTGATAAGGGCATTGTTATCACAGACTGCTTTAAATGCTAGCATGAATCATCATTTATCATATCACCACACTTGTTTGCCTCACATCGTGATGAATGATTCACTATTAAAGGCCAATGAAATGCTTGAAACACACAGTCGTCTGATGTGGTGTGGCTGGGAAGATCTTGTTTCATAACTGTCTAGTTGGCCTTTTCTGTGTTTTCAAACCACACTGTTTGTTTGCTTCTGTCCTGGCAACTGCACTGGTACTCAAAAGTGCTGTAATCCAAATGAGGTGGTCCGTTATCGAGCGTTCCTGTCCACTGGGCCCTACATCATTTCCACACTATTCATCATGCTCTACTGGTGTTTGTGGGCAGATGGCACTTGGAACAGGATTTCAGTTGCTTGAACTATGCTTAGATGAAGGATTCGGTACCTCATGCCACAAATGTGTTCAAATGTCATTACATCCCAGTGAGCAAAATGATGTCCAAAGGACGTCTTTTCAACGTCTTGGTCACAAATGTCGGACGTTGTCTTTTTCAACGCATTCTCATCCTTTAGCGTCATATAGAACGCTATATGACAAAACGGTGCTATACTACACACATGGCACCCGTTATCGTTAATATAACACGCCCTGTGATGGTTAGGTTTAGGTGTGGGGTAGGGTAGGGTAGTCTCATATTACACTTAAGGATTTATGACACCTTGGGTTCGTGTGAATGTTAACGATAAAGGGTGCCATGTGTGTAGTATAGCGCCGTTTTCTCTTATAGCGTTCTATGTGACGCTAAAGGATGAGAAAGGGCTGTCTTTTTTGATTTGTTCTGGAAGTCTGATATAGACTTTCATCGAACCTTCAAACAAGTTTAAAAACTAGTTCAAATGTGGCCATTGTGGACATGTTTTCAACATAATTCATGGTCTCATTTAGACAATTTAAACTGTTTCTGGACCAAATAAACACTCTAAGGATGCATTAAATTAAAACTCATGTTTATTTCAATGCAATTTCCTTACATTGTTTAGATGAGGCTTAAAAGTTATTTGTTTCATTTTAAATCACCATTGTGGTGATCAGTATTTGCTTTAGTTGGGCTCCTGGTCCCAGTATTTCTTACTTTAGGTTTTCTTTGGCTGTTGTAACTGTGTGTTTGTTTAACACCATTGTTGTGGCAGAGAAACCTAAGAAAAAGTCAAATCAGCTGTCATCAGCTCCATATTGATGATATTGTCAGCCCCAAAGTGATTATTTAACATTGTGTTTATACTTTTGTTTACCAATTATAATCATCAATCTTGTGGAACTGCTTTGTTTGGGGCATTGCATAAAAATGATCACTTATTTGAAGGAGAATAAAAAACATATCATATAGTCACACACAAACATAAAGATTTTGGATATGATTCTCAACAATGGTGACAACCAAAACAAAAAAGCTTGGGAATCAAGGATGTTTTGGACTATGAAACCATTGCAGCATGAAGCTTTTTTGTTGTCACCATTGTTGTGAATCATATGCAAAATCTTCATGTCTGTGTGTGACTATATGGTACATTTTCGCAAAAAATTGTGTAAACATGCTTTTATTTACCTTCAAATAAGTGATCATTTTAGTTCTTATAGCCCAAACTATGCAGTTCCACAAGATTGATGGTTAGACAAAAGTCTAAACACAACAATAAATGCTTGCTTTGTTTGATTTTGTCATCATCAACTAGAAGCTGATGACAGCCGATCATACTTGTTCTTGGCTTTCTCTGCCATAAACGTTATATTTTTTCAAATACACAGTTACAACAGCCAAAGAAAAGCTAAAGTAAGAAGAACTGGGACCAAGAGCCCAACTAAAGCAAATACTGATCACCACAATGGTGATTTAAAATGAAACAAATAACTTCTAAGCCTCATCCAAACAATGTAAGGAAATTACATTGATATAAACATGAGTTTTAATTTAATGCATACTTAGAGTGTCTATTTGGTCCAGAAACAGTTTAAATTGTCTAAATGAGACAATAAATTATGTTGAAAACATGTCCACAAAGGCCACATTTGAACTAGTTTTTAAACTTATTCGAAGGTTCGATGAACGTCTATATCAGACGTCCAGAACACGTCAAAAAAGACGTCATAAAACTTTTATTCTGGCTCCTCAGTGGACGTCTTTTCAACGTCCGACTTTTGTGACAGAGACGTTGAAAAGACGTCTTTTGGACATCATTGTGTTTAGTGGGATATAAATGGCATTACACAACAGACTAATCACACCACCATAAAAATGAGGAAACCACCATGTCAGTAACATACAGCATTTATAGTGTTTTTTAGTGTTTTAATATGTTCTTCTTTTATGTTCACTGGGAGTGAACAACAACAAACAACAAGCTCATTGGGAAAATTTGCCTCTTCCTGCATTTTTGCAAAACTTTAAACGTGCCTATACATAAAATTCACTGCAATTTCCAGCTGAAATGAAAAGTAGTGTCAGTAAAACAATTTTATATTCCTTTATACACAAATGATGAATACTGGTGCAAATTATTTGTTATGAAAAACCATACTACATGACTTAATCATGAATGTCCCAAATGTGAGTTTTGCTATTTAGTGGATGTACCAATGAGTGCAGTCAATTCCAGGCAAATCTGCAGATTTTGATTGGCCGATTTTGATTTCAGTTTTATTTAATAATAAGCCAGAATCCAAAACGTGCTTTTGGTGCTCATTTGAAGCCTATATCTTCACATAAATTTAAAGGAGTAGTTCACTTTTGAAAAAAAATGTTGCTGATAATTTACTCACCCCTATGTCATCCAAGATGTCCATGTCTTTCTTTCCTCAGTCGAAAAGAAATTAAGGTTTTTGATGAAAACATTCCAGGATTTTTCTCCATATAATGGACTTTAATGGGAACCAAACGGTTCAAGTTCCAAAAGAAACTTTCAGTACAAACTGCAAACTTGTTCAAAGGGCTTTAAATGATTCCAGACGATGAATAAGGGTCTTATCAAGCGAAACGATCACTCGTTTTATAAATAAATAACAAAGTTTAAGTTTTATAAGCTCAAACGCTCGCCTTGATCTGTTCTGTAACGCACTCCTGTTCGAACTCATTCATCAAAATGAACAAATCTTTTTCCGAGTCATTTGGTTCATTCGGCGAAAGAAATGAAAGAATTGATTCGGAAAAAGATTTGTTCATTTTGTTGAACGAGTTCGAACAGGATAGTCACGAACGTGCACCACAGAACAGAGCAAGGCGAGAATTTGATCTTATAAAACTTAAACTTTGTTATTTTTTAAAAAAATGAGCGATCGTTTCGCTTGACCCTTATTTATCGTCTGGAATCGTTTAAAGCCCTTTGAACAAGTTTGCAGTTTGTACTGAAAGTTTCTTTTGGAACTTGAACCATTTGGTTCCCACTGAAGTCCATTAGCCTATATGGAGAAAAATCCTGGAAGGTTTTTGTTAAAAACCTTAATTTCTTTTCGACTGAGGAAAGAAAGACATGGACATCTTGGATGACATGGGGGTGAGTAAATTATCAGCAAAAGTTTTTTTAAAAGTGAACTAATCCTTTAATATGTCTAATGCAAGATTTCACCCCTTGAAATCTTCTGAAGTGGATGAATTAACTTTAACTGAAATCGTTGTGTTCACACATTATGCAATTAAGTAATTTGTGCTGATTAATCTCAGTTATCTGTACTTTGATGAACAAGGCTTTAAACACTGTTGTTTACATCTGTAGCTGCTGGTAAAAATAGCATAAATACGAGCAGCCGTGCCATCCATCAAGCGATATCGGAAATGGTGGCGTGAGGTGCAATTTCCATCCCTTTATTTCCTTATGCTCATGACGTACAGACATAATTGCCAAAAGTCATAATGAAAATGATAGAGGGGCAATTTTATTTTGGCTCTAAATATTGCTCATAATGGGCCCATTGCTTCCTCTCAGGTTGTTATCAGTTCCATTAGAGCCTAATGGACTCATTCATGAAGTGATTATGGGGCGCTTCTTCTTACACATGAAGCTCTTAAACCTCTTTCTCTGATATAAACTGGCCTAATTTGACTCTTTGTTGATAAAGTGGGCTGAGTTTGTTCTGTTGTGTTGGTTGATCATTAATTGCTAATTTGCTTGAATTCTGGTCCCTAGAGAAATGTCAGTGCTGTCTTTGTGAGGTAATACCGTAAGCAGTGTGTTGAATGCATTATTGTTCATTACCTCTCCAGTGATGGTTTGTACAATGACTGATTAACATTTCTCATTGTAACTCATCAAGTGAACATGAGACCAATTTGATAGCTAATGAAATCTTAACTGATCTAAATAGAGTGACCAGACGTCCTGGTTTACTCTAGACAATTCACTAAAAATGTCAATCAATAACAATTGTGGCAACCAACAGCATTGTTTATGCGCATGTTGTTTTAGCACTAATTCACAGGTTAGTTCACATTTGTAAATATTCATTCACAGTAAACTGAGTTTATTGGAACGTTTTCGATATTAGTCCCTTGTGAAAAAGAACTGTCAGGTGTGGGGGTGGTGAAAGGAGCGAGGTGCAGAGTTGATGGGCTTTTATTTAATAAAAAAACAAAAACAAGAAATAAACACCAACAAAAACTATCCTGAGGGGGAAAACAAGAGACTAGGCTTGACTTTAACTTGACACAAGAGGTAATATTAAACAACGATCCAGCACAGGTCTGAAAACACAGGGAGAAGAAATCGGGAGCAAACAAAGCAGGTAACAATGGAGGACAGGTGGGGCAAATTAACCAATAATCGAAGGTAACAAGATGGGCACAGTTCGACAGGAAAGCATATGGCACAAGGAAACACAAGACAAGCCATGTGCTCACAACAAACAGGACTAGAACACAAGCACATGGCCAGTAAAACAATTTATCAGACGTGCTCACACAAAACGAGACATGAGCGCGCAGCCAATAGGCTTTTTCAACTTCATGCAGCTCTGCGCAGACTGATCGGCAGCTGACTTGAAGCACTGGATGGCGGTTAGAAATTTTTTTCGACTTGATCCAGCATATAAAAAAAAAATACTTCATCCCTTGCCACAGTCATTTTATGGAAATGAGAACTTTAATACTTAACCGTTTGCATTCCAACAAAAATAATACTAGCCTGGAACTAGCCTGAATGTCAGCCCGAACCCCGCCCACAACATTTTTTGGTTGGGAAGTTCAGCCTGGACTCGATCCACTGATGGGTTCAGAAATTGTGATTAGAATTATGATTGGTTCAGAAATTGTCGGGCCAATCAAATTGCCAGGACGAGCTTTACACGATGATGGACAGAGATGAACAAGATGAACAGAGAACTGCAAAATAAAAGATGAACAGAGAACTGCAATCAAGTAAAAGAAGCAACACTCATTATTTTCCTTCTTCCAGCATGTGTGCAGTTCAGTTCTGTTGACAACTATGCATATGTAGCACAGGTGATTTAGCTACATAGTAGTGACAAGGGATGTAGCTAATACATAACACACAATAGTGCTCATTTATTTGATTTTAATAAAAATCCATAATTTATCTGATTTACAAAACAAAAAGAAAGAAAGAAATGACAAGAAATTTTGTACGTTTTAATTTATTTTTGAGTTTTTCATCTGGTTACATCATGTATGTGGAAATGGAGTACTGCCCCTTTAAGCGTACTCTTTCTAGAACGTGCTCTCGGGCAGGGGGAGAATTGAATCCTCCATTTTGAGAACAGCGTTAGAGCAGAGCTCCTGTGGGAAATGAGTCTGAACAATGTTATTTTGAGACCCAAACATTTGATAAAATACATCATTCAACAAGGATTTGGTCAGGATTTTATTTATTTTTTTTTTTTTTTTTTTTTGTTCCTGTGGAAACAATTTCTGGATATTTCCTTTGATGGCGAGCCCCCCATGGATCTGGACGCTGGACGATCTGATTGAGTAACGTTAGCGTAGGCCTAAATCCTGTTTTGTGAACTCTATTTCTTCAACTTTGAGGTGGGTTCTTCACTCTATTTTCTTCACTATTTTTCCTATCACTTGAGACAGTGATTCAAATTTTCCTGGATCAAGTTCAAAGGACTGGACATTTTGTTTTTTGTTTTTCCCTATAAATTCAGCTTGAATTTCATGGACTTATTTTACTCCATTTTTGATTGATTTAGTTGTTTTTGTATCCGTACCAAACTATTGGATGAATGTGAACAAACTTCATTTGTTAAAAATATATGTGTGGGTTTATTTGAAGGTGCACCTATAGGATTTTGTGAGATCTAACTCTTTTACGTTTTTTTCATACCGGTATATTGTCTATTGTATTTGTATTTTTTTCCCTTGTGATTGTTCTTATTGAGTGTTCACAACAAATTCCTTTCATAATTATCTTTACAATTGAAAAAAGTAAAAAGTCGGCTGATATCAAAATAAATTCTGATTCATTTTATCTGTAACTTTAAGCAACAATTATTTCAGGCTCCCTAGACGAACCTAGTGGTCCACAAAAATAGACTACCCATTGCAACCAGGTGTTGCAGGTGTCACACATAGCCCAACATACGTCATTTACTGCGTTGCTCTGGTTGTAGGTCTATCCAATTGATGTCAAAGTGTTTTTTTTTTTTTCTGGTTCGGTTAAGACACACCTCATAATCAAAGCTCTATGGAGCAGTATCAAGCCCCTTTCACACAGAGATTCCAGAAAAAAACACTGATAATATGACACGGCATTTGTCCCGGGATTGTTTGATTTCGGTTCATTCACACTGCCAGTGATTTGCCGGGATCTGTGTGTGCGTTCACACACAACCCGTAAAGATCTCGGAAAGACGCATGACGTCAGGATGAGACGTGCAACGTGCGTGTAGAAAACATGTACACAAAGCTGGTGAACGATCTCAGCTGCTGCGCGGATAGTGCGGAGCTCCTGATCTCTGCTTCGTTCAAGTTTGCAGACATTCGTTCGTCCTTTCTTTGTTGATGACGAACACAAACTTTCTTATAAGATGGCACGAGCACCATCACTGTGACGCACCCCTTACGGCTTTGGTCCTGGCTTTTGTTCACACCGGGACTGATTCCAGAAATGTTACTAGGTCCCCAACCCGGCATCGATGCCGGTATCAATCCCGGGTCGTGTTTGCATTCACACAGAAGGGGGATCAACAATTTCCACAATCACACATTTTCCTGGCATCAGCGCACTGTGTGAAAGGGGCTTCAGACTCACATTCTGACTAGAATATGCGTATGACGAAGTCAGGCTAACTTGGAAAGATACTGATGGTAAAATGGTGAGTAAATGGTGACGCCATTCCTATAAATATCAATAGAGGCTCACTGAATAGTGATTTTTTTTTTTTAATCTGAAATCTCATTTATCTGTCTGGAGTGCATTTCAGTGACAGACCATGAAACACAGGACACTTAAAGACTCACTGCTCAACTGCACTGCAGACACTTCGCCACAGTGTTTTCGGTCATAAATCCACTGGGCTTACCTTCACACCTTCTCTACATTAGAGCTGGTTTTCTCAACCTGAGAGCATTGATTTATGTGTAGTTATGTCATTGTGCTGTGGGGTGTTACCTCTGTGTGACCAAAAGGCAGGACCCCTATCTCTTGTTGTTCCTCTTTCAGTTTTTTTTTCTGTGTCTCTCCATCTCACACTCTCTCCATCTGCCCGTTCTCCTTTGTGCACAATTGCCCCGGAGCAAAGAACTCAGTCACTTTCAATTTTACACCCAGTGATGTACAGTGTATATTTTTGTCCAGTATGGCTAAATTCGTCAGCATTCATCCCATTGCACATAATTAAAGTGCTCAGTGTTCAAAGGGTCGACGGAGTTATGTTAAATATCTGAGCTGAATGTGCTATTAATCAATAATAATAATAATTATTCGGCAATAATTCATAACCCTAAATAGAGCTATAAACATGTTTAACTCATTTTAACCTGATCATCAGGACACCCCAAGACAGTAATAGGGCTAAAAGAAAACTGACACTAGAAGAACACAGTTAATGGCCATTGAAAATGCAACATGTTTCTTTTAGGTGTATTTAATATTGTAATGACCCGCCCAGTGATAGCAGCTGAGGGCATTTTTGGTAATTGTTTGTTGGGAGTTGATTTATGCGTTATTAAAACAATATGGTTGGGTTTTTGTGTTAGTAAAGTTATGTGTGTTTATGTTCAAGTTATTTTATTTACTGCCTTGTTATGTAATGTGTCTCTCACCATCATGGAGAGAGATGTGTAAGGGAGGGACTTTGCGATGGGGCTTTGCCTGTTTAGGTAGAGGTAGAGGAGAATTGACAGTATTGCCTTATAGGGTTGTCGCGGTAACCGCATTGGTTGCAGTTGGTTGTCATAACAATATGCGCGCTGAGTGAAAGTCTTTCAATGCGCATTGTAGACGCTGTTTAGTTTCGGTCACATTGGTTACTGAAAATATCCTCGTTTTTGTCCACATCGTGAACTTTATTTATATAGCAACAAATACATATAAATTAAATTAAATAAATCAAGAAATGGCGGTAATACCGCATATCGCACTATTGAGCCACTCAACATTACCGCAAGGGAAATTCCATAACCGCGACAGCCCTATGTTTTTTGTTTTATATATGCTCCACACGCATAGACACTTGTATGGTATATGGTTTATGAGTGCACTCATCTCGCGCTAGCAATTAGCTTATTAAAAGTGCAATAGCGTAGCTTAGCTCTGGTCAGTCCCACGTTCTACTGAATAACTGCCAGTTATTACAATATCAATCAGGTTAATTAATTAAGTTACTTTTAATTGGTTGACTGCTCTGATTCAGGAAGAGATGGTGGATGGTAAAACAGTTCACTGGTTTCATAACACATGCAGAAATATTTCGGGGGGATTATGCAACGCCACCTTTTGTTTTCATGAATGACGAGCACAAAGATATTGCCGCTTAACATTGGCGCAGAGCACAAACAAAGCTTCTTATGAAAAGCTGTCACGTTAACAGATTGCTTTACTTTGAGTGGAGTACCAGAAAAGGAAGAGACAGCAAAGAAAGGTTTTAAGATTGACAGTTACTGCACTTTTTTACACTTACAATAAAAGTGCGAACATGTCTGTAGGCTACTGCTCAAACGGACCCTTTTGAAATTGAAAACGCTGCTGACCTGTTATTTTATCCTGCCATATTATCAAACAAGATTTCGCTCTTGTCTAATGTATACTTATACTACCACACATGTATGATATTTTCCAGACAACTGAAAGAAAATTAAAATAAAATGTTCTCTAGTCATGTAACATGCTGCAGAAAGATTCATATTATGGGCTGGCAAACTTTTATAGCATTTATTTGTGAACCCACTTTATATTACATATATTATCTTTCCTACTGACATTTAAATTAATAATTTGATACAATGTACTTTTTTTAAAAAGGCCTGCGTGTAATTCTATAATTCATTTCTTTAATAACAATTAGAATTATACTGTTTATCTCACACTTTAACCCAGCCTTAAACCTAACCATACCACCAAACCTGTTCCCAAACTAACCAGTATCCATACTGGTTATTTTTTCCTAATTTAAATTTCCATACACTAACAAGTCTGCCCTTAAACAAATCAGATATGTTAATTAAATCTTCCTCTCGAGGACCATCACTGCTGGAAAACAACAGCATCTGAGCTATAGCTTCAAAAAGAAGGATAGTTAAATTGAAATAAATTTGCCTGGAAAATGCATTCATTATATCTTTTTGTGTCCCATCTGTCACTGAAGACAAGTCCACATAGTTTCATTGTGATGCATTTTGTCATCTGGACAACGCGGATCCTTCTGTTGGGTTTGTTGAGCCTGAGGGGAGAAAAACAGAGGCTCAAGAGTTACTCAACAGCTGGAGAAAGAGAGCGTGACAGACAAACAGTTACACAAAACAACACAAGAGTGGAAAAAAATAGAGCCAGAACAGCATGCGCCTCGCATCTACCAAATAATAACAAAGGGATAGTTCAGACAAAAATGAAATCTATTTCATCAATTGTTCTCCTTCGTGTTATCCTTCATGTGATATCCACACGGCAGCCACTTTGTGACATCAATAAAATCAGTCCACTGATGTCAAAAGAATCTAAATCAATGAGTGTATAGATATTTTTACAGGGTTTTTTTTAACAATTGCTAGGACACCTTTCTCAATACTTCACTTTTTCAAAACTTTTCACAAATTCAATGCCCAGCAGGTTATTGCACATTCAAAATCTTAAACGTAATGATTTTTTGCTGTTCAATGACACAACTGCAGCGTTTTGGGGGCTTGAAAATGCAAACTTATGAAAGCGTGTTTCAAAGTGAAAGTTATTGAAACTGATACTGTTATTGTCTCCATGTAAACTACAAAAACACGCATTTCTGAAAACGGTGACATAATGTGTATACATATTATGTGTTCAGTTTATAGGTGCGTCGTGTTTCTTTAGATCGCCAACTACTGGCCTGGCATGAATAATACCAACGCATTCTCATCCTAGGGTGTCATCTAACTGACGCTTTTGACAATGTGTCCAAATCCGACACACATGGCACCCTTTAGCGTCAATATAACACGCTTCATTTATGGGTAGGTTTATATAATACAGCGTTTTGAATCGTTTTCACAGATCTGTGTGAACGGGGATCATTTGACAACGTTGTCGTGTGTACGCTACAAATGCAATGGAAAAACGTTTTCATTTTTCGTACACCGTTGTTGTGTAAAAGTACTCTAAAACTACAAAATCCCTTCATACATGTCAGAAATTAAGTAATTCTTTCATAACTTTAGCAAATATTTTCACCCAACAAACACACTTAGTCACTCATAAAACAATGATCTAAAAACACAAGTAGCATTACACAATGTTTTCTTTTTTAAAACTTTGTAAAAGACTCTCTGCTGTTTAGAAATTCACTGCAGTATGTTACATCCATGTTTGCCTTACAGTACAAAATGATTCCAAAATATTCAGAAATTGGTCCAAGAAATTGTAAAAAAATGTATATATATATATATTACATTTATATATTGTCAGAAGTACTACGTAACCATTTTAAGTTGTAAAAATTAATTGGTCCACCTTTAAATTGTAAAAAAAAAAGGCAATGGCTTACCACTATATTCAAGTTACACACTTATGGACATCTGGTCTCATAGCCTTTTCTCACAAGCTTGTGAATTCCATGAGACAGTTGGGTATCCCATGTGTCATTTTATGATTTAGATGGGTGTCCATGTGCCCTTTGGCTGAACTTGCACTGGTGCCGACTCCACTGCAGACTACTGCACGTCTCTGCTGCGTTACGTCACAAAAGAGTGTAGGCTATCAAGAGGCTTGAAGGGGCTGAAGGGCAGAGCTCAGGGTGAACAGAAGTTCAGACATTTCTGTCACTTTCTAATCCGAGTTTCAGTACATTGCACCTTTTCGGTTTTAGTACAAAACATTAATGTGTCAGAACTTCAGAAGTCACAGCATTCATTTTACCTAAGAGTGACTGGATAGAACTTTGTCACGCAAGCACTTTGTGTGAGAAGTCACTGATAATCTTATGCCCTCTAAAGGTGTTCAAAAGTTGTATTGGATCACATTTATGAAACATTTTTGGGGCTACTGCATCCCTTTTTAAGCTTGGAAGTGCTAGTCAGTTGTACGAAAGTGACCTATGGCCAGTTGCATAAACTGTCAAGATTATAGTTTTACAAGTTAGTCATCTATTTTTTATGGAAGCTTGTTTCCGCCACTGAATAAAAAAAATATAATAAATAATTGTGACTTTTTTTTTCTCACAATTCTGACATTTTTTCTCACAATTCGGACTTTTTTTCTCACAATTGCGAGTTTATATCTCACAATTTTGTGATATAAAGTCGCAATTGCGAGTTATAAAGTCAGAATTGTGTGATATAAAGTCGCAATTCTGAGAAAAAAAGACTTTACATCAGTTTACATCTCGCAATTCTGACTTTATAACACATAATTGCGAGTTTATATGTCGAAATTCTGACATCTTTTCTCAGAATTGTGAGATATAAACTTGCAATTGCGACTTATTAGGCCAATTCTAAGGGGGAAAAAAGACTAACTTTTTTCCCCCTCAGAATACTTTTAATCTCACAATTCTGACTTTTTATCATGCATTTCTGATTCTGACTTTATAACACGCAATTGCGACTTTATATCTCGCATTTCTGACTTTATAACACGCAATTGCGACTTTATATCTCGCAATTCTGACTTTATAACTCGCAATTCTGACTTTATATCTCGCAATTCTGACTTTATATCTTGCAATTCTGACTTTATAACTCGCAATTCTGACTTTATATCTTGCAATTCTGACTTTATAACTCGCAATTCTGACTTTATAACTCGCAATTCTGACTTTATATCTGCAATTCTGACTTTATATCTTGCAATTCTGACTTTATAACTCGCAATTCTGACTTTATATCTCGCAATTCTGACTTTATAACTCGCAATTCTGACTTTATATCTTGCAATTCTGACTTTATAACTCGCAATTCTGACTTTATATCTCGCAATTCTGACTTTATATCTCGCAATTCTGACTTTATATCTCGCAATTGCGACTTTATATCACGCAATTCTGACTTTATATCTCGCAATTCTGACTTTATATCACGCAATTCTGACTTTATATCTCGCAATTGTGACTTTATATCACGCAATTCTGACTTTATAACTCGCAATTCTGACTTTATATCTCGCAATTCTGACTTTATATCACGCAATTCTGACTTTATATCTCGCACTTGCGACTTTATATCACGCAATTCTGACTTTATATCTCGCAATTGTGACTTTATATCACGCAATTCTGTTTAGGATCTCACAATTCTGACTTTCCATTGAAGTAAACTCATAATTGTGAGAAAAAAGTCAGAATTGTGAGATAAAAAGTCGCAATTACCTTTATATTTTTTTATTCAGTGGCGGAAACAAGCTTCCATAATTTTTCCCCCTTCAAGACTGGTTATAACTTAAAAGTCAGTCATATCTGAGCACGAAACGCTGCTTGAATACTTTCAAGATAGTTAGAAATAAATAATAATACAATAATAATTTAATTGTTCATATGTGTTTATTTTTGTTAACACAATCAAAGTGGACAACTGAAATAAAGTGTGACCAAGAGTGGTTGCAATTTTGGTTGTTCTGTATGGGCACATCATACGATTTCAGTTTCAAAACAGGCTTTACAATGAACCTCTCACAATACATTTAAAAAAAAGATGACAAATTGATTCATGAACAAAGCTAGAATGAAGTGAGGATTCCCAGGCATTCATTTGTGCTCTTAGCACTTCCTTCCTGTGTTCCTAAACGTTTTGTGTGTTTCAGCCCTGGCCCTGTTGCCCTTTCACAGCCCTCGGGGTGGGGAGGACATGCAAACACCCCATCCCACCCTCCAATGGCATCTCTCTGACACTCCACTGCATATCAATAGTTGCTAGCATAAACACAATCCATCTGTTCCACAACACTTATCACTTCCGCTCATTTCTCACGTACACAGCGCAAAACTTTATGGTACAGTGAGCTCAGCATTGCAGTATAATCCTTAAAGACGTGATACGCTACATGCCCTTATCCCTCAAAATAGCTGCATATTCTGTTTGACCACTGAATCAATTCAAAATACATTACCTGACCACCGTGATTAACTTCATGATGTGTCTGTTCACAAAATCTGGGGGATTGGGGGATTTAACACAGAAATCTGTTTTAATAATTAAAACACTGATAAAGGAGTAGCATCAGCAGCAAAGCATAGTGCGTCCCACTTGATCCCACTTTAACTAATTCTTTGATAAATACCTGCATGTAATTACAGCTGTTATTAATTTCTGTGATCACACTGTTGACCTTAATACACCCCCAAAACCTACCCATACCACCAAACCCGTCCTAACCTTACCTCAAAATGAGTAGTTTGCGTCTGTTTAGGATGACAAATTTTATTACAAATTTTGATTATATTATATAATTTAATTCTCAATACTTCAGGGCCCATATTTTCCACTGGACATCAATTGATTACAAAACAAAGTTTCGAAATTGTTTATTTTGCAAAAGTAACAAAATATTTCCTAAAAATTAAACCATAATCAAAGACTTTTGCACTGATGAATTTGCACCAGTAAACCATAAAGTCGTTGACAATCCGAGAATTCGTACGAATTTTACGAGGTGGCTAATTCGTAACAATTTATACGACCTCACTCATACGAATTAGTAAGATTTTTGCTAAATCGTACTTATTTTACTTATTTGGCCAATTCGTATGAATGACCTACCCCTGACCCCGCCCCTAAACCTACCCATCATGTGGGTTTGGACAAATCGTACGAATTCGTACTAGTGAGGTCGTATGAATTACACTGTAAAAAATATTTTCAAGATTTGTTATCGCAATATATTTTCTTTTGTCAATTATTTAGTTGAGAACTTATTATTTTGAGTTTCTGATGGTTAAATGAATCTACTTCATTGTATTAACTCACTTTTTCAAGTTCAATCAACTTAAAATTTTAAGGCAACCCAGGTTACTTACTTTTTTAAGTTAAACCAACTATATTTTTTTACAGTGTAGTAATAATCACAACATTTTTTTCTTTTGTCAAATCAACTTAAATAATTGAATTAGTTCAGATAACATATAATTTTGAGTTTCTGATGGTTAAATTAATCTCCTTCATTGTAACTCACTTTTTCCAGTTCAATGAACTTAAAATTTTAAGGCAACCAGGTTACTTACTTTTTTACTAAGTTAACTTTTTTTTTTTACTTACTAAGTTAAACCATCAATATTTTTTTACAGTGTAGTACGAATTAGCCACTTTTTAATCACTCGTACGAATTGGTCGTGAGATAGCGTAGGACAATCACAACAAAAGCCATGGGGAAACATTTTCTCCTCATTTTCTCCCACCATTTATTTGATTGTCCTAACTATGTATGATTCTATGGTTATTGCATTTCATTATTTAGTAAGAGCAATCCTAAAACCCATATTGAGAACCACTACCACAGATATCAATCACAGAGATTTTCCAAACTAAGTGTCGTAATTGTAAGATCTATGTTGTTTGAGTTTTGTTATTGATACCACACTGAGTGACTGCTCTGTCTCTGACTTGGCAGCAAATCTAAAACAGCTGGACAGCGAGTGACTCCAGAGTCTGACTGTGACCGCCTCATGAGGGGGTAATGAATCAAAAGACTCATGCAAGCAAAGCATAATGTTCGCGCTCCATGACTCCATAGACTCATAGGCTTTTTTTACACCCATTCAAAAGGCATTATGCTCCAGAGAAATATATGCACATACACAGGCAAACATTCACGCTCATACAAACACAAACTCGGTATGGAAATTTGCAGGCCTACAAAGCAATGAAATTGTCTTCACATACATTTTCAGCCTTGATTGTCCTGGGACGTTTCTACCATCCAGTCAAGTTTTGGGGTTAGGTTGAGGGGAAGGAGGAGTTTCCCTAGTATTGTTGGTTTATTATTGATTATTATATATTTTCCTGGTATTTGTCTCACTTATTAAGCAGGGTCCACTTTCATCGGCATTATCCACACACACAGTGGCGCCTCCAGAAATTTTTCATAGGGGTGGCCAGATGGGGCCAGTTAAAATCTTGGGGTGGCACACCAAAACTACAGTATAAACCATAATTTGTATTCTACTGTTGTGTAGAAAACTATCAGAAAGACTTAAGGAAACTCCTACCGATATACTTTGGTTTATTGTGTAATATTTAATGTTACTAATAATATTAGTAGGGCCCTACTAATATATATTATATTATATATAATGATATGTATTATATGATATATATATATATATAATATATATATATATATATATATATATATATATATATACTGTATATATATAGGGCCCTTGCCCCACAGC
Source organism: Pimephales promelas (assembly GCF_016745375.1). The sequence goes on from NW_024121988.1 coordinate 363,107, forward strand.
AAATTTCCAGATACTTACATAATTGTGATGAATTTAATCATTTTTAAGTTATTATTTTGCAGTGTAAGGTTACAGTTAACACCTTTAAATATTACATAAATGTATTATGAATTTTTAATAAACTTAATACATCAGTAGCAAAAAGTAATTCTTGAAAAAAATCTGCACAGTAATTTTATAAAATGTAAATATGTTAATTAAAACAAATTACTATTAGTTCTCTTTTAAAATTCAATGTCACAATTTTATACATGTCACAATTTTATATACATATATATTAATGTCAAGAAATCAGAAGTGCATAGCCTACACTACAAATAAATAATATACAATTAAATTATGCTTATTTAAAATGTATTGAGCAGGCTAGGTATAACAAAATATATTGTCTTTTAATAATATTTCAGTGCGCAAACCCATGATAACATGAAAAACAGAGAGCACACAGCGTGTATGCGCATCGCGGGTGCAGAATGATGTGCTCAAAGCAACATGGAGTCACAGTGTGCAGCAGCACTGCGCTGCATAAGTGCGCATTTAAAAGCTCATGTCACAAATCGAAGAAATGTTGAGCGCACAAATCCTAGTGCGATTTGTTCCTTTGTTTCACAGTTATTGTGCGTTTGATGCCGATTCATAGTCCTTGTGATATGTGTGATCTAACAGTAACAAGCACACGGTAGTGAGTCGTTTAAAAACAGCAACAAACTCCAAGAAAATAAAGTAATTTTATGCGAATATACTGTACAGCCTTTTCTCTACAGATCATGCATTTATAACGTGAATATATCATATTGGAGAGAGTTTTACCGTGCATCCAAGAGGCGCGCGTGCTGTTTGAATATGATTGACAGCCGCAGAGGAGGGAAAACGAGTTTCCGTATACTTTAATGATGTAAATATACTTCTGTCCCTCACATTAAGCTATGGAATGACTTCAGATGACTTTGTCACCCAAACTGACGTGAAAAAAGCGGGAGGCGCCGAAAAGCGCGCTGTTTGCATCCCAGCCTGTCCAAACGTGGCAAAAACACATCAAAAAGCTGCTGTAACAGTATACCATTTGGCACATAAAAAGCAGGTCACGACACATAATTCCCCGTCTTCTTTTACTTAAGAATATTTTTGACTTATTTATAAAATGCATAACTGATGCTACAAAAATTAATACTGGCCATTGGGGTGGCCAATGGGGTGGCCAGGAGTCGGCCAGGGGTGGCCATGGCCACCCCTGGCCACCCCCTGGTGGCGCCATTGCACAAACACACGTTGAATTCTGTACAGGATTTGTATGCCGGATGCCAAAGAAAGAGAAAAGAGAGATAGAGGTATTTTACTTTTTAATCAATTATTAATGTCACTCCTAATTGATCAAGCAAGTAAAAAAAATCAGACAAAAAGTAAAACTGTTTATCTACTATTTTACGAGTGAAAATCTGAGTTAACTAATTACAGGAGTGCTAAAGAGACAGTTTAAGTTCATGCATGTGCTTTTCTGTTAATAGTTTAGTGGATGTTCATTTGATGTTCAACAACTGTAAGAGAGCAAGAGAAGAAAATATAAGACATGGACAGAGAGGAAAGGGAGAGCAAGGTGTGAGAGAGAGGTGAGGTTGAAGGATAGGGTACAGACAGGTTTCAAAATAAATCACAGCTACCCTAATTAAATAATGCACTTTCCTTAAATTCAGCCCAATATAAAGACTGTGTCACAGTCAATGTCCTAGGACAATCACATCACTATGTGTGCCGCAATGTCAACCACTGTTGTTGTGGTGCGCAATGCTGTCTTGGGGCCATACAACACAAAAATACTTCTAAACAGGAGCAAATGGGGCAACGTTTTGTAGTTGTCTGGACCATTCATAATTCCACCATTCAGCATTGCTGGAAGAGTAATGAACAAACTAGTGAACAAACAGTTGTTATGGAACAGAGACTCACAACAAGATGGGTTAAGGAGAGAAACAGATTTTAGTCAGATGGGTGGAAGCATGAGCGTAAAATGCTGCAAATTCTGGAGCATGCATTATTTTGGTCTTATTAGACCATTCAATACTATTTGGTTTGGAAAATTGGCTGGCTCTTTCTGGTACAGTATTTAGTTGGTTTTGGTCTTATTTAACAAACAGTTTGTAAGATTAGGGAATTACAAATCTGATACTGTGCCTGTTCGACAGGGAGTTCCTCAGGGCTCAGTGTTGGGTCCAATTTTATTTAACATCTACATGCTTCCACTTGGGCAGATCATCAAATAATTACGGTCTTAGACATCATTACTACGCTGATGATGCACAGATTTACATTACCAGTAGTCCTCTGCTCATTAATAGCCTTTTATAGGTGTCTTGCAGAGATCAGTATATGGATGCAGAATAACTTCATGAAGCTGAATGGCTCAAAAACTGAATTGATGCAGATTGGTACAGTGGCGGCTACTACTCGTAAGGCAGAGCAGATTAGTTTAATTGTTGATTCCAGCATGCTAATTCCCACTTCACAGGTGAAGTGAAAGAATACAGAAGTGATTTGGATGAAGAAGTCATTTTTCCTACAATTTCAGCGATTGGGTTAAATGTGATTACAGCTTGATGATTAGATTTAGGGTCATTCCTAGGGTTAGAAACCATTTATTTCTGGAATGTCTACATTCTTCTGCCGATGCATGCTCCAAATTCACCTTGAACTTGTTGTTAAAATTTTAAACATCCTCCATTCTTTCTTGGAATCGTTAGGTAACTGGAATTCAAACCAAGCGTTAAATTCCCAACGATACCATAACTACTAATGCATTTTAAATGAACTTTAATGAATTGTGTATGTTTTCTTCACTTTCTAATGCTTTCTGATGTTGTTTAACATCTAATGAATTATTAATAATTAACTAATGTAAATCCATCAGATACAAGACTAGCAATGTGTCTTTAATTATGCAGAAAAAAACATCCCAGAGCTATTATATTTTTTTTATGTGACTTAAATAATTTGTGCATTTAGCAACAGGGCATTATTATTTATCCATTATCTAAATGAAAGTGCAACATTAAACTTTGAAAGTAATTTATGTCTGGTTGAGTTCACGCTGAGGAAAAATGTTTGAGAGAGCTGTGAAGGAACATTCGGGAGCTTATACAGTTAATTCCACACAGTTCCACCTTAATCTATCAGTGGTTGGTGTGCTGCTGGCGGATCTAATTATAGAGATAACTCACACTGACCAGCTGGTACAGTGCAGGACTCAGCGTGTGTTCAAACCTACATGCCCCACTCACCCTGCTGGCTTTATGCTATTTTCATAAGCTGTGCACATCAGTTTATGATGTTGTTTCACTTGATAAGGAATATGTGGTTAGAATGAAATTCCTGGGAGCCTGCATTCAATTGTCTAGCAGAAATAATCAGAAAGGCAACATAAATTAAACAGACACTGCCCAATTCCGACATTAATGTGCCTTTCAGTGTTCATCTGAATTTGGGTACTGGCTCCTCAGAACTTAATTGAAACATACATGGTGAACTACAGAATAACACCAAACGTCAATGGGTATAATACCGTAGCAGAGCATCAATGAATCTCGTAACTCAAAGGATGGTGTGTTTCTGATGAGGTCCAGTGATTGGCTTACACCATCAAACAAAGTTGGTCTCATCAGATGATATAATCTTTTATCTGGCTTCAGAGTCTCCCACAATGGTCCTCTCCAAACTTTATAACCAAAGATGTCATGTTATTTTTTTAACAGTGACTATTTTTGCCACTGCCCATAAAGCTGTGAATTACCCCGGTAAAAGTATCTCCAGTTTTACCCACTGATTTCATTGGTCTCTTGGTGTCCTACCTTAATAGTCTTCATTCACAATCAATTGAGGACATCATGCTAATAAATAAAGACAGCTGGGTGATTCACTTTTCATTTTATAAGTATTGATTTTATTTCAATGGATGCAGAATGGAAATCTTGTTTCATCCATTTTTTCTCACAACACTGACCAACCAGAAATTTTACTTTCCAAAGGTATATTTATAGTACGATCAATTATAAACCATTGACTCTGTGTCATCAGCAAAGTTTGTAGAAGACCAAAATGGTGTTCCTTATGCCCTGGGGTAACACTTTATATCGATGGTCCACTTTAGACATTCTACTGACTATGGCTGTGTCAATTCAGAGGCTTCATCCTGTGTACCTTACATTTGGGAGCAATTTAGTGAGAACATTCACTGCGTACCTTTTTGTAGCAATTGTGCATCAATACAAACTCTAGGCTTTTTAAAAATGACAGGGTATATCTATGCATTTATGATATATATATATATGTTATATATTTTATATAAAATAAAAAATGATAGCAAAAGTGCAGATATTTAAGTTTGGGCTAACATGTTTCAAGGGAAGAAAAGCTAAGACTATTGCAATTTTTAAAAATATACTGGGAAATATATCTGGATTCATGTGGTTACAGGGTAAGTGGTGCTTGTATAATAAATAAAGGTTTCCGAGTTAGTGATATAAGATGTATTTTTTTGCACTTACCCTGTAACTACATGAAACAAGAGGGTAACAAGTACCTACATGAAACAAATCTTTCCCCAATATTTAAGCAAATGTTGCAATAGTTTTCTGTGCACTTTTGTTAAAAAAGATTACTTTATAAATGGATCGATATATACCCTGTAATTTCTATAAAGCCTATGCAGTTCGTACTGGTTCACCCTTATTTCAAAAAGGTATGTTCTTGCTAAATTGCTCCCAAATGTGAGATTGTTGTATCATAATAGTAAAATAAGTACCCCTTAGTTCTATAAGACTTACAGTATAAATATTTTTTTGTTACCCCTTTATTCCCCAAACTAAAAATATTGTTCCCTTATACTTATATTGTAAGTACGTTATACACTATAATTACCGAAGGTTTCGCAGTAAAACCGCTTTAATTACGCAGTACTTTCTGGGCTCTAATCTAAACCGTTACCAAAAATTCAAAAAGCTTTTTTAAAAGGTACAGCACACACATTACTTTCATTTGTCAATGGCAGCTGTCAGGAGTCCTCCATAGGCCGTCCCATTTAACAACGCTCAGTCCGGAAGCGTGGGATCTAATGCGTTCAAGGCTAGCTCACTATTGTTAGCCTCTCCGAAATAGCCTACAAATGTATTGTGACAAAACCAACATTAGTGGATGTGAACATGGAGAGATACAGTATAATTCCCACCAGATGATTAAACACAACAAAATAAGAGGAAAATGACTCGGATGTTTATTCAGATGCAGTCCTGTGAATATGTTCATTTTAACTGCTCCGGAAAAGAATTAAGGCAGGAAATTAAGGAAATTCACGTTCTATTTAAAAGGTATTTTTTTTCATGTCTTCTAGTCACTTAATATCACTGAGAACGAGAGAGAATTGTTGAAAATGTCAACTCATTATATGAAGAACAATAACCTGAAATTCAGAGACATATTCAGAGAGCAATAATGGATATATAACAATAGCACATAATAAAGCTGGAGACAATTTACTTGTCAGACGTGTCAAAATGCACTCAGAGCATGCAGGGTCAACAGACGTTCAAAGGAAATAACTTCCTTAAGTCTGTGAAGCTTCAACACCTTAGTAAATTAAATGTGCTGTACAGCATATATATACAGTATATCACTGATATTACACCTGTCTCTGTGACAGCCCTAGACTTTGTAAACATTCAAAAGATCCTATTAAAAAATGATCAAATCAGAGTGTTATGTTTATACCATTACCTCTGATTCAGTTGCTATCTTTCATGTATACAGTTTGAGAGTTTATTTGGTGTCTCAGGCAGGGGTGCGTCAACAACGCATTCTTATCCCAAGGCGTCATAAACAACGCTTTTGCCAAAGCTTAAGGCGGGCATACACTGTGCGATGTGTGTGCGATTTCAGCAAGGTACCTACACGAGTAAATCGCATGGGATGCAAAGCCAAAGTTCAGGATTTATGTGCTCACACTGTACGGTCCGATCGTCGAGCTGCGACTTCACTGCTCACACTATACGTGTAATATCTGCGATAACCCCCTGGATTGCGCCTATTTACGTGTATGTATCCAGCGATATTGTCAAAACAAGCATCTGCTATCAGTATCAAGATGATTTAGTATTTTCAATGTATGCATTTAATTATTATTATTATATCATCATTATTAGGGGAGGCCTATAGGCTAATTTTACTATTAAATTGATCTGCTATTATAATTAATTTGCCACGCAATATTTTCACAGCACATAACCAACGTGCTGTGAGGATAATAAAATATTAATCTTACTCCTCATTAAAAATGGTCTAAAACATTTAGGTCGATTACAATAAATTTTATATAAAATAACTATTAACAGTCTATAATATGTGCGAACATTGCCATTATTAATCATCAATGAAAATTAAAAACAGGTTTATTTCAAAAACACTGTTTGACAAAATAATAAAAGAGGTGTTGCATATCAGGTGGCTTGAAGACGGTGGGTAATATTATCCATTTTGCAACACGAACTGGAGGTAAGCAACAGTAATTTGTAGCTCGTTTTTATTTTAATTTTATTTTTGCTGCAGATGAAATGGTTAAACTTCTGTTTTCGCGCTGGCGCAGTGAGGGAAAAAACACTGAGTTTAGGGCAATCGGTTCGTAGCTTTGCTTCAACTGTGCGATATAGTCACGAGGAGCGACCAAAATTTCTGACATGCCAGAAATTCATCCGACCATCCGATTGTCGATCGTGAGAGGTTAATCGCCTCTCGTTTCTCCCTGTACACTGCACGAACACTGCACGACAAACGACGCACGACAAAGCTGAAAATCGGTCCGACACGAAAATGAGTCGCACGAGTCAGAATTCGGCTCAAAATCGGACGAAAATCGCACAGTGTATGCCCGCCTTTAGAGATCCAACGCACATGGCATCCTTTAGCGTCAATATAACACGCTTCGGTTAAGGTAGGTTTAGTTCTGGGGTAGGGTTAGGGTTAGACCACTAGGAGGCGCCTTCTGGCCCATATATATCTGCGTCTCATATTTATGCTAAAGGGTGCCATGTGCGTTGGATGGCAAAAGCGTCGTATATGACGCCTTGGGATGAGAACGGGCTGGCGTCAACTATAGTCGCAAGTTCCGTTGTTATCAAAGACTTTCCAGAAAACATAGTTTCAACGAACATTCGCAACCAAATTTGTGTGTTTGGAACGACAGCTCTCGAGCTGTGGTTAGAAGCATTTTCTTGTTTGTATGATATGTGGACTCAATAAATCCTTATCTTGGGACACATCAGCAAGCTGACATTCAGCACAATCTAGCTATGTCTTTTATTAAGAATACATACAAATGTCATTTACGTCTTTTTGTTTGTCAAGACCGTTTTTGAAGACTGCGCATGTGCAAACGTGCTCTACAACATAAGAACGAGACTATGATTAAATCTGGAAATAGAGCAAAATGACTTAAAATTAAAATAGTCCTCAGATGCCATGTACGTAATTTATAGCAAAACATCCAGAATTAATTAGATCACAAACAGATTTATAAGTAGTTATTACTCACCTACCTGCGTGACATCATTAACCAACGTGGTTATACGACCAATTTGCGACAATTTTGTGAGTGAATGCGAGTGCGCATTTGAAATATATATTTTCCCTCCCATCTCATGTTTTTTTTTCCATTATCATGTCCTTTTTGGGTCTCCGTAGACCACAACGTTAAAGGGTTAGTTCACCCAAAAATGAAAATTCTGTCAGTATTTACTCACCCTCATGTTGTTCCAACCCCGTAAGACCTTCGTTCATCTTCGGAACACAAATTAAGATATTTAAGATATTAAGATCGCTCCTGCATACAGTCCATAGGCTTCTTGAGGGAATGACTCTTGCTGTCCCCGAAAAGTCATTAAAGACATCGTTAAAATAGTCCAAGTGACTACAGGGGCTCAATCTTAACTTTATCAAACGACGAGAACACTTTTGTGCGCAAAAAAACAAACAAAAATAACGACTTTATTTCAACTATTCACTTCCTTCTCCATGAGCCTGTAAGTCAGTTAACGTAGTGTGATTGCGTAGAGCTACGTCACACGTAGGCTCATTATTGGCCGACGCTGGTCATGTGTGTGTGATGCGTGTGACGTACAATAACAGAAGCTTACGCTATTAAACTAGTAACCTGACTCGCGCAGAGGGAGAAATAAACGAATAGTTGAAATAAAGTCGTTATTTTGTTGGTTTTTTTGCGCACAAAAGTGTTCTCGTCGTTTGATAAACTTAAGATTGAGCCCCTGTAGTCACTTGGACTATTTTACCGATGTCTTTAATGACTTTTCGAGGACAGCAAGAGCCAGTCCCTCAAGAAGCCTATGGACTAGTATGCAGGAGCGATCTTAATATCTTAAATATCTTAATTTGTGTTCCGAAGATGAACGAAGGTCTTACGGGGTTGGAACAACATGAGGGTGAGTAAATACTGACAGAATTTTCATTTTTGGGTGAACTAACCCTTTAAGCTTCTGAAAAACAAAACAAACAAACAAAAAACATTACGATGTTGTTTCTGAATGATAATCCTAATGGAGCCCCTAAGAAAAAATACAAGGATAATAAGAAACTTTTGCAAACGAAGAAATGTTCCCTCGCAAAAAAAATGTGAACAGTTTCTCGGGGGAGTGCAAATATTGTCCCTTTAAAGGCTTCGTATAATTCAGTTTATTTATGCAAAGAATTGGGGGAAATGAAGTAACAGAAGCAGCTGCTGCTGGACGAGATGGTCCTCCATTCCTTTCATCTGGGAAAGTCAGAACTTCCTATCAAAGAAAACGATGTAGAGGCATGTTTCCAACTTGGAAACTCATGTGGAAAGCTGGAACCCCAGTTTCACTGAGATTTGTTTTGCATAGTAATCCAGTGATTTTATGCCAACCTTTCTTTCATTTACAACAACATCTCTAAATGGCCAACATAAAATAAGATCTTTAATTCTGAAGAATCTGGTGAAGAATATGTGTTAAGAGGCAGGATTATTCATTATTACTGAAATATAATAATTTCTTTGCAATTTGCATAGTAGAGTTATTCAGTGCGTGCCAAGGCACCATCATTGCATTTGATGAGATGATTGGTCTGCATGCCAAACCCAAGACGTGCACACATTCACACTGTTTTTCTTCCATCTCCTGAGGGTTGAGTCAGTCATGGGAGCAGTCAAAAACGCCGCTCAGATGCAATTAATCTTCTCCTGTCTTGCATGATATGTTTTACCCACAACGCAAGAAAATTAACCATTGCTATGTAAAATGATTTAAATTACACTAGAGGCCTGAAAACCAAAATATTTTACAATGATCCATTTTCTGTTCCATTATAGACATGGTGTGTCTTTTATTTACTTATATAACATATGCTCAGCCATAAAAATATATTAAAATGGGGGACTAAGCATATTATACTTAAAGAATTATGCAAATATTTTGTTAAAATAAAATAAGACACAATATTAAGAACTTTTCTCTAATTTAATTTGGGATTTGTTTATTATTACACCAAAAAGGCAATGGCGTCAACAATCCAAATTCTGATCGGATGAGCTGAAAACGAACAAAGCAATAAATTTATGCTATTTCTGTTGCTGCCATTTAATAAAAACGACAAGCCACTCAAGGCCTTGACTTACCATAATTATACTATGAGCGAGGTGTATTATTAGGCATGACAAGAACCAGAATGTCCAACACCCCCTTAAAACAATGTTGGGGAAAGTTGCTTTTATGTTAAGTTCCTAAACATAATTTCGGGAGGGAACCTATTTAATCTTTCAATTAACCAAGTAATTGAAATGAACAGTTTTGGCATCCTGTCACCTCCCCAACTTCACCAACATAATTTAGGCTATTGCAGACTCTTCCATTAAGTAGTGCCACTGCCCCCTATATCTAAGTTGCTTCATCAAGCCCCTTAACTAAGCACGGCAATCCAAATAAATGTTGTCTTTAACTTGCTTGCTTACTTTTTAACAAAATAAATAATAGAAAAGTTATATTTCTGACTAATGTAATGAAAATGAATAAGTCTCAGGCTGAATAAAATGCAAATTCACACCTGTAGAGGGCGCAGCTCAAACTAACCTTTCAGTAGTGCTGCAGTTATGGGTCATAGAAGAGTAGAAGCAGGAGTTTACACTCTTACTTCAGCAATATTGGATCACCGAAGTTCAGCAACGTAGACATTTGTTAGAGTAAGATTAAATGCATGAAGTATATTTGTATTATTTAATATCGGCAGGTTTGCTTATAATATTCTGAATTTGTATTTCACTGTTTTTATTCATTTTGAGGAATACTGAATCTGTTTTTATGCAAGTGAGATGAGTAAAAGCATGTTCATATTTGTTCAAGAACTACAATAACTGATGGGTTACTTGTATTGCCCCCAACACTGCCTTTAACCATATTAAAATCACTGTAAAATCATACAGCCTCAAGTGATTAATACATTTTACAAAACACTATAACACTTTTTACTGATCTGAAGCTCTGCAATTTCCTTCTCATTGTTTATTCTGTGCATTTAAAGATGATGTTTGTTGTTGGGTTATTCGGAATGCTTTGTAAGGAAATGAGTGACCTACATTGGTGTTCTTGTACAATATTATTAGACCTGACTTGTAGAGAATCTTCTGAAAGCAAGCCATAATAAAGAAAAATTTGAACATTTCCGTTAGCTGATATAATGTGGAATAGAACAAAATCTGATAAGACTGTTAATAATGATTAGTAATACATTTTTTTTTTCTGTCAGAACACTATTGAAGTATTTACATTTTGCTTGTGTGTTCCTGACTGAGCTTCATTTGTATTTGTTGCTAAATCTTTTCTATCTTCATTAACAAAGCAGAAGGAAAGACTGCACAAACAAAATACTGTGACTCACTATACGCAGCCTTCTTGTTTTCCCCTGCAATCTATTGTTTTCATTTACTAACACTTTGTAGATGGCATCACCATGAACATTAGCTGTCAGATGAACTCAACTGATAAAGACTCTATTTGTCGTCTCCATTATGACTGCGACGTGTTTTCCCCACCACACATTTTATCACGAGAAAAGCCCTAAACAACATTGTTATCCAAAAGCTGGTGTACTGCATTGAGCTATTTATTTCTTATAGATAAAAGACAACAAATAGAGAGGTTAAAAGTATAAACTGTGTATATTACACTCAGTAAATCTCACTAAATGTCTGAAATTTTACTAAAAGCGCAATCAGGGTTTTTCCCCAATCCTCTAATTGCCTCACACCATGTGTCTGCTGTGTGATTATTTGATTATTGGCCCATTTATCTAGCCTGGTTAAAACCAGACCATTCTCAGTTGTAACTGAGTTATGGTCTGGCAAATCATCATAGACAAATTATTTCCGCCAACGGACGTCACAGATAGACCTAAAACCAATCAGCGATGAAGGAGATGATGCATGCAGAACGGTTGTTGTCCTTTGCTCGTTTTTTAACAAAACTGAAACGTTCAAATCGCGATAGCTGATTCGAACAAGTGATGTCTGACGGTGGCATCCATCTTTGTAATGTAGGCTACAAAATTAGCTTCAAAATCCCAGCGCTGTCGTCATCATTATACAGTAAAACCCGCCCCAACGTTTTTTATTGGTGCCTCGATTTAGACGGATTGGAAATGGGTTTGAATGAGCTCTTGTTGTCAAACTAACTTTCAGAGCAAATATAAATTTGCCAAAAGTTGTCTGGGTTTTCCCAGGCTACCATTTATCGTGACATCTGTGTGATCGATAACTTAGTTCTCTGGCAGTTTGGAAGCATGATTCATGCGTGCTTGATTTTCACTTTCAATTTCAAATTCGAATTCGATCGCGTTCAGCAGGGAGGGGAGCACTGTAACTTGTTTGGGCAGGCCTGGCCCACGAATAAAATAACTGGTGCTGGTTCAAAATTGGTTCAACTTGCAAACCTTCTTAGACCCTGTTTGTTTTGCCATTGACTAGAGAGCCCAGCGAACAACGTTGTTCCGTCACTGTGTATGTCGCCATACATCTTAGCTTTCCCATTCCCGTCGTGTTGTTGGTCACAATAACCCAGCTCCCGATGTAAGCATGACGTGGTAATAGAAGGGTTCTTGCAGCAAAGAGTTGGTAGCGCTTTGGAACCAATTTTCCTAGGCGAGAACCAGTTCTTTGGCTGTTGAAACGCAAAGAACCTGGTTCGCGAGTAGGCACCGCCTACCGCTGAACTGGCTCTCTAAATGCTTTGGTGGAAAAGGGGTACCCTTGGCACCCACCCTGGTTCTGGGGACACAAAACCTGAGCTGTAAAGGTCACGTCGCTTCATCACAGTGGAGACGCAGGAAAATGACAACGCTGATTGGCACCACAAGAACGAGAGAGTTCCAAGCCATTCACTAGACTATCCTGTCCTGTGACCAGTGTTGCTAGGTTTCATAATCGCTTATTGGATAGTAACTAATGAATGGCTCATTCTTGTGGTGCCAATCAGTGTTGTCTGAAAAAAAAAAGCCCAAAATAAGTGACCACTGGTTTTGGTGGGTCGCGTTCGCACATCATACAGTCTGCCCCAAACCACTTCTTTGAAAGAGATTTTGTTTGATCTCTAGTCCTTTTCCAAAAAAACTATGGGTAAACTAGGCTTTTTGGTTTGTCCATCCTGAGAATTGCAAAAAATCCATTACAAATGACCTGATCACTCTTACATTATCGTACATGATTTCCATTACACTAGAGTAGATGTTAACTTGTACTCGGCTTTCACCAAGATAAGCACAAACTAAGACGTAGCTTTACAGTAAACTATGCTTTTTCATCCATTTACGCTTTTTTCCATATGGTGATGTGACTCTCCTTCTGTCCGGCGTTAATGGCTGCAGTGTACTTGCCGTGTCAGCACACACGATGGCTGCAACTACAGTGTTGTCTCCCCAGTGGACCAGCATGACCACCGTCTGGATTGAGCCGAGTAGGGGACATCTCTAGGGTCTTTAAGTGTGCACCTTCCACCCTCAGTGTTTCGTCGACTAGCCCATGACACCTCAAGAGAGCTCGATAGTGACTCTGGCGTCCCAGAGTCACCCCCTCTCTGTCCCCCACTCAACTCAACTCAGTCCAGCTTACTGACCTTTACATCCCTCCTGCTGCTGAGGTTGCTCCTTCCTCATAGTTCACATGTGATCTAGCCACAATCTCTCCGCAACCCAACCATATGCACCAACCCATCATCGACACGCTCTCTGAGCCAGTGGACGCGCACTGTTATGATTGCACACACTTCTCTATGGAAATCTTGAAATGTCGTGACTTTAAAGGGACAATGTGTACTTTCTTATGTATTTTATTATTTAAAATCAATATTTGTATTCATAAATATGTCCTCAATGGTGTGCTAATACCTTTGCCAATTATTTGACATATCCTCATAAACAAAGAATTTGTTATCTTCATATACATAGGCTTCTATGTAATTCCGCCATCTTGAAAAACTATAATAGCAGAGAGTTTGATAAAATATTTGCTTTGTTTTTGCATTAGAACCACACCAGGCATTTAGTCATATTACAAAATAATTTATTGAAGCATCCAGACACTTCACCACGTGACAGCAGCAAGCAGCTAGGGTCCTGATTGGTTAACGTGGTGCAAATTGATGTCAAAGTTCAGATTTTTCAACTTGGGAGGCAGGCACGAATTCGCGTCAAATGCGTGAATGAACATATAGCACTAACTAAATAATTTGCACTTCAACGTGCATCAACGTGCCAGGCGGTCAATCTGCGCCGCAGGAATTTTTCTACGCTAGATGGGAGCAATTCCTACGCATTGTCCCTTTAATCTAGTTTTTTTTTTTCAACTTTAATCTCGAAATATTTCGACTTTAATCTCGAAATGCTATATATATATATATATATATTTTTTTTTTTTTTTTTTTTTTTTCTTTTAAGTCGTGGTTCAGGGCTTCCGTAATATTATAATTAATTGAAATAACTAATATTTAATCATAATAACTTTCCCTCCCTCTTGCAGTGTCTTTGATGATGTGTTTTCTGGCGTGAGGGCGGGGCAACCTGTCACTCCCATGAGATCGACCAATAGCAAACTACAACCATTCATTCAATTCCCCATGGATAAAATCAAGCCCCGCCCCTTTTCTTGTTCAAGCAGCCGAAGGCAGAAAATATTGTTTTCAGAGATGTTTTGATTTTATTTTATCGGAAAGCATATAAAATGGTGATTAAGAAAACGTTTTTTGCAGTGTTGGCGATTTCCACAGTATAACTGCATGATAACTTTATGCAACTAAATTTCCACTTTCTCAAACAATCTGTGGTTGCAGAATTTCTTAACTAGACATATACAGATGTGTTGTGAGAAAATGTGTGTTGGCCTTGACTGTTAAATCATGGATAGATGCCCTGTTTTCATTCCCTAATGGATTCTGTCTAACTGAGCTCAGACGCTAAAACCTATAGAGATTATTAAGACATTTGAAGCATCATCTTCTGACAGAGTCAATCCATTTCTGGCTGAAATGGCAAGCCAATCTCTTTATCCACTTTCACATAGCACTTACCTATTTACGCAAGTAAAAAGGAACATTCATTTGTGAGGTTGACAATGTAGAGTGGAAGACTGAGACTTTTTTTATTGTCAATTGCATTGTTCTAAAAATTCTTTTGCAAAACCATCCTTGCACTAAATTTAATACAACAATTTATATAAGAATGGTTATTTGAAGTATGACCTCAGATGAAATAGCTGGACCTTTTAAGCTGTAATTGAACAATTTGGTACGCTATTATGATAATGTCATGTTTGTTGAAGAATATTGTTTGTAAATATAAATTGTGTTACTTGATCATGTAACGGAGTCTCTGAAAGATCACTAAGCACAGATTACTACTGCTCTCTCTTGCCGTTAAAGACAAGAATACTCCAATGATGCCTGTCCAACTCTATTACATTTGTGAGATAGAACAATCTGGCAAAGCTTTGCTGGATGGCTTTTTTTTTTACACGCAGGTGCCATATAACTTTTTCTCACTGATCCAAAATAAAGCATGTGAAGCAGCAGTATAAAACCAGTGTAGACCATATATAAAACCAATGAAGATCTGTCAAAGAACCTTCTCACACTATTTCTCTTCTTAGGCAAGCTTTGAAGAAAGCTATTTTTCAATACCCATTTCAGTTTTTAGTGAATTTTATTACAACTAACCTCAAATTTAAGCTGTGGAGGGAGGAGCCATGGTGGATCCTTGGTGGAGAGGCCAGGTGGAACCAGGGGGATGATGGACGGAGGTGGAGCTGACGGTTGTGTAGACTCAGGAAGAGCCGAAGAGACTGGGTGACACCAAAGGACCTAGAGACCAATCCGAAACTGTGATGACATGCGGCCGCGGTGGAGCCAAGGTGGTGGAAGGGTCAAAGGGATGGACCAAGGTGGAGCTGAAGGGACGAGGAAGCCCAGTGGACCCAGAAGGAGGGCGGTCCCAGGTGGAGCCGAGGCAATGCAGAGCCGACTGGTCGACAGGCCGATGTGGAGTGATGGGCTCGGAGGTTCTAGGTGGAGCCAGAAGGTTGGCACACCAGGGCAGAGCTGGCGAACTGTAAGTCCAATGCCCAAGGATGAGACGAATGGCTGAAGGGAGCCAGCGGAGAAAGGGCCAAGGAACTAGACGGCTTAGGCAGAGAGGGTTACAAGACAGCCTCCTTGGGCATGACAGGGCAGGCGGAGAGTTCAAAAATGGGCTCTTTGGCGTACAAAGAACAGGCAGAGAAGGAAGGGTGGGAGTATCATAAACTAAACTGACATGGTGCTGAGCGACGAAACTGACTTGGCACTGGGCAATGAAACAGACATAATGTTGGGTGGAAAAACAGGCATGGTGTTAATCCTTTTACTCTATGATCACAATGGGGTTCATGCTCGGCCCGCTAACGTCAGCCTTGGTATTTTGGTCCAGGCTCCACTCCGTGCCCTCGTACTCTCTAAGAACTCCCATAGGTAAGGACACAGACACTGGCTCACATACTTGGTCAGACTTCTCTTCTCGCTCAGACTACGGGACAAACTTGGCCTTGATGAAAGTGATGGCCAGCTCACGCACCGGGTCAGACTGGGCTTCTTTGACTCTGGGTCTGCGGTGGGATCAGGCTTCACCTCCTTGCATGGCTTTGGCTCTTCTTTCATGGCAGGCTCTGTCATGAGGTGCTCCGTTGGGGGCTGCTGATGCCGCTGCAGGCCCAAGCTGGGCTGTTGTTGGGGGATCCGCACTGCTGCAATACCCACACAATGTTGAGTGTCACTTAAGGGCCATCTCTGGATGGGTACCAGATAGGAACCTCTGCCTGTGCAACAAGGGATAGGTCCCCTTGGGAGAGGTGGCGGTACTGCTAATAGATCCATTTTATTCTGGTCTGATCTTCTGTCATGCAAACAAACAGAAATAGAAGAGCAGGATCTATTTTGCATGCAATTATTTTAAAATTAAATCAAACTAAAAATCAGGAAGTAGACTAGAATTAGAAACAAAAACCACCATATATACATTGACGAGATCAGACAAAGATTGACTGAAAATTCAGACTGATCTCATGAAGTAGCGTGTTTATGACACGCCAATTCGTATTTCCATTTTTGGCGTGCTATCAAGAAGCATACTCGCCTTTCAGCGTGTTTATGAACGCCGTTGACTTAACGTTATATAAATATATGACTTACCTCAATCCCGTCCCTAAATCTAACCGTCACTGGGGTTAATGGCATTTATGACTTTTCCCTTACCATCCTAGGTAAAAAAAGATATGACTTACCTCAACCCCATCCCTAAACTTAACCGTCACTGGGGTTAATGGCATTTATGACTGGAGATTTGACTGCGTGTACGGACACGCGGAATGACGCGGACGTTAATGGCGTAGGCATACACGCATACACGTGGATACACGCTCATAGCTCAAAATGCGTAGACATAACACGCCACCTGACTCGAAAGTGGCGTGTATGTTTACGCAAAAGTCATGATGTCATGTTGGAAAATTAAAACTACAAATACACAAAGAAACACTGGGGACAACTAGATACTAGATAATAAGCTAGACACAGGTGAGACACATGAGAGCAAGTCAAAAACCATGGTAACAAATGAACACAGACCAGGGAAACTGTTCTAGAGAAAGTGAAAACTAACTTGAACAAAACTCGAACCCAGAAACAGACATAACATAGATTAGATACAAAGATTTCATGATACTGCCAGTCAAATGAAGTCAAGTCTTCTTTAACACTCTTCAAAATACAGTAAATATGACATGAAGGTGAGTAAAAAAAATGTCTGAATACTTGTTCGCGGGTAAATAATTTTATTTATTTATTTGAACTCTTCATTTAATATCTTTAATTTTGTTAAGCAACATCAAAAAATTATATGTTGCTCTGTCATGGAAGACAACAATCTGCCATTGGTTGGCCAAACAGTCCCACCTCCAACTCCCACCATCATTAAGAAAGTGTTGGTGTGTCAAACTGGAGAACAAACACAGTGGTTTATAGTGTTTAGACATATCAGGGAAATCATATAAAATTGCTTATACTTGTATTTGCCTTTAACCCCATTTTCATACTGAAAAGAGAATGGATATGCTACAATGGCTCTGTTCCACTGCATAAATTAACATACACAACCCACAAACTACTGTATATTGCCTTACCATGTTCAGTTATACAGCATTTGTTGACTAAGCCTTAATAAATAATAAATAAATCCAGGGAGATTCCAACTCATCTGTATTTCATAAGCAGAAAAAAAGTCCATTAAGAGAAATGCATCGCTGGATTAATCCATAGAAAATAGATGCATAACACACAGCTGACTTCAAGTGCACACATACTGGCAGCAGAGTCCTGCACCTGTGCTCTCTGTTTGCAATGAAAGAGGGAACAAGACTGACATGAGGGCCTCTGGGCCAGTGGTATAAAACCAGGACCTGTCCCAAGATGCAAATCTGCCCCCAGATCGAGTTTTGGAGCATGTAAGTCGGAGTCAGGGGAGAGGTGTTGTGTGACGGTCTGGATCATTCTCAGCCTATTCAGACTGACTTTAACCTAGCCTGATCTGACTGACTTTATGCAGTCTTTTCACTGTCCTGATTTAAAGAGACACCTAAGCATAATAATCTATATAATGATTAATTATATTATTTTAAGTTCTACTATTGTAAATTTTGTCAATTTAGAATGAAGCGAAATAATGGCTGATTCACTTCTAGGCAGGCGTCCTTGTTATGATTCAAGAATAAACGGTAAAAGCGAAATTTCAAAATTGAAACACATTTTTCCTTCGTACTCAATTACTTTTCAAATTGCCTCATCAAAAATAGCATTCAAGCCATTTAAAATCATTATCAAAAAGCACAAAATGATATACTCATTATTAGCAAGAAAAATCTTAATTATTTATCAACCAAAACAGTTCTGATCCTGTGAGGACAGATGAATCTAGAAAACACAGTCTAATTCACCATCAGGGACCCGAGTCCAGAAAGCACCTCAAAAAAGATCCTCCCTCCCACCAACAATTGTAATTCCTCAAGGCCTTGTCATGTTTATAAAGCAGACTCCACAATCGGACCCGCATCTTTACGACTAAAATCATCTATCCGGTAAGAAGAATTCTTTTCCTTGTCTTATGTGTCTTTGGTTATAAATATGCCAAGCCCTAAATACTGTTGCATGCTTTTTATAATGTCGGCATTTTGTAGGTGTCGCTAACCTTTTACAAGTAAATGGATGGTCTTGCTGTCATATTGGTTGCTTTAAAACAGGAGTTTCCAAACCTGCTCCTGGAGGGCCACTGTCCTGCCAAGTTTAGCTCCAACTTGCCTCAATGCACCTGTCTGGAAGTTTCTAGTATGCCTAAGACCTTGATCAGCTGGTTAAGGGGTTTAATTGGGGTTGGCGCTGAACTCTGCTAAATAGGGGCCGTATAGGAGCTGGTTTGGAATACCTTCATATATTGTACAAAAACTTTACATTATTGTTGAAAATTTGTTGTTTTGGGAACTTTCCAGATCAAGTTGTAACCTATTACTGTAAAAAAATGTAAAACTATTACTATAAAAAATTAAAGGAAGCATTAAACTAAAACCTATTTTGCTAGACTTTAAACAAAAGGTCACACTTACTCACTGTTCACTCATTATTCACAAATAATGACTTTTTCCTCAATAAACTCCCAATTACTGCTTATTAATAGTTAGTAGGTTAGGTAGCTGTTAAGTTTGGATATTTGGGTAGAATTAAGGGGTGTTTAATATACTTATGAAGAATAAGTCATCAATATGTGTTTTTAAATTACTGACAAACATCCAATTTCCCAGTAATTTGCATGCTATGCTAGTTAATAGTAAAAATTGAACTTTAAAGTGTTTCCAAAAAAAAAGATTTAATATTACACAGAATAACAATCATGTCATTGTTTGAGAGCAATTAAAAATGACTTCTGACATAAATGTTTTTTTGTGCTCAAAAAAGCAAAACCAAGCCAAACCACATTTGAACATACTTTATAAAATCAAGTGCATATTATTACCCTGAACTGCAGGAGAAAAAGACAATTGATTAACAGTGTCAATTCAAGGAATCCTCCTAATATTTCTCAGCAATTGTGTTCCCACTGGAGAGAGTTTGGCCTGAAGGCAGAGTGAGAGAATAGGTCAGGGACATGCTCAGGGCCACAAGGGTCCTTCTGAGGTCCCGGTGGAGCAGTTGTACTGAGAAAAGCATGAAGCTTACAGTCCCTTCAGATTTAACAGGGAGGTGCTTCACATAAGCTCTACTATAAAGGAGACAGATGAAACACAGAAGAAGTCCCTTAGTCCTTTGCATGTGATGTTAGACATGTTTTGTAGTCGCTAACAATACAAAATATTTTATTGATGAATAGTTCTGACTAAATTCTGAGTGTAAATCTGTGTAAATTCATGTTAAATGCGCTATTCCAAAAAAGCACCGAAGGGAGTGGAAAGTTCTGCGCGTGATCTAATGACGACGTGCAAATGAAAGAACACAGACAGAGCCGGATCATTTCCATAATGACCAAAGCAATCTACCAAGAGCAGCGTAAATTAGCATCTGGTTTAAGACATGCTTTTTTGGGCACTAAATTGACGAGCACAAACCTCAGTAAATCGCCTTGCATGATTCTCTCCTCCCATAAATTTTACGTCTGAAAAGGGAAACTCCTACAAATGCATATGCAATAAGGTCAGCCGCAAAAATAACAATCTCAGCATGTAAATTTTTACTGCGTGTTTTTAGTAAATCCTGAGAGTTGTTTTTTAAACGCCAAAAGGGGGTAAAATAGTATATTAGTATTAGTAGTTAGTACATATGGCTTAAAGTGTGGTGTTGCCACAACCTACCAACAGGAGTGTGTGTAACATTAACATTAACAGAAAAAAAGATATTTAAATGTTTACTTTTGTACTTCAGATTTGTGTTTCCTTTGATTGGGGAAGGGTGGTAGACATGTATGACAGTGATTTCCCTCCTGTAACTGTTCTGTGTTCAGACTGATGTTACCGCATGGTCTCCCCTATTAATGCACCAAGTTACAATGTGGTTTGTCAACCATAAAGCTTAACTGAATGTGATTTGTTTTGCTAAAATATGTTAATTTAATTCATATAACAGAAGCTAGCAAATTCATTTTCAAGTTGGACATTGTTGCTACAATTGCAAACAACACGCACATGAAGTCTGTCCGTAGCCTATATATCTGTGCTGTAGAGACAGGGCGGGACTCATGTCTTGTACAGACCCTGATGGTGTCTGTGGACAGGTGTGTTCATGTGCACTTGTGTTTGTGCAGTGACTGCACTCCTGTGGGATTAGCTGATTTATTCTTAGATCACAAAATGTGACATGATCCACAAACTGGCTTTAAGCTTGAGGCTAGCAAAAGTGCTAGTGCTTTTTATTGCATGTTTAATTATTTGACACTTAAGCTGTGTCTGAAACCGCTCACTCGTTCACTCATTCACTAATCCCTATATAGTGTATGGCATTTGAGTTCACTATATCTGCAAGGAGTGAACGAGATGAAGTGAGTGAATTCGGACGCTGACGTTTACACTGTGCGTCGGAGAGTTGGAGCTGTCGCAGAAAAGGCTTCACGCGTTCTGATAAAACTCCTTTTATCTTACATTACAAAATAATATTAACAACAATAACAATCATAATGACTTTATTTTGTAATTATACCTCCGTGCCAGCTTTGTAGTTTCATCGACTGAAATTGTACATCAACTCTCACGTTCACAGATGACGTGTCGTCGAGCGCCCTCCGGCGACCGTTATTATGTTCAAAACGACGATTAACGGATATTTTTCAAATCCTCCACTGGATGTAATGTAATCTCTGGTTTAAACTTGCTCGCGCCGAACTTTCATGCGCGCTCAGTTCTCTCCGCATTGGATTGTAGGAAATAGCCCAGACAGCAAACTGACATTGAATCAACGTGGAAACGACGTCTCTCATGACATTGAAACAACGTTGATTTTGCTCATCGAATTAACGTTGAACCAACGTCAGACGCGGCATTCTTTAAAGCTAAATGAAAATCGAAAATTGGTTTGCTTTCATAACGTTGAAACAACGCGTTGATTTCTAGTTGATTTTCCGTTAGTTTTGAAAGAATGACTCGTCTGACGTTGGTTCAACGTTAATTGGATGAGCAAAACTATGTCAGATCAACGTTGTTTCAATGTCATATTTCCACGTTGATTCAATGTCAGTTTGCTATCTGGGAGGGCTTCAGCGAGTGTACATCGAATGTACACTCGAATTCAGAGAGGATTGTGGGTAAAAGTAGTGAATGAATGTAGGGAATGATGTCGTTCACTCAGAATTCGGACACCACTACAAAATGGCCGACACCCGATATAGTGCACTATATAGTGGATAGGGAGCGATTTCAGACACAGCTTCAGTAAACTAGCAGCTCCAGACTGATCTTGAATTATTTCATGGAAACTAATATGTTTAAATCTTAATTACAGTGTTGTAGTACTCTAGACTCGGACTCGTCTCGGACTCGGTCTCGAGACCATATTTTAATGGTCTTGGTCTTGTCATGGACTCGTGTGCATTTGGACTCGGAATTGACTCGTACTCGAACATTTTTTTTTTTTAGGACTCGGACTTATTCCCGAGTCCACTCGAGTTCAATTCAAAATATTTTTCATGATTATTAATGTATGTTAATAAACTATTTCTTTAAATTGATTGACACGCCAGTGATTGTTGATTTTCTAGTGCGCAACTGCGCATGACAAATTGTAATAAAATTACTTTTAACACCACCTACTATGTGGCCTTTTTACCCTAAACTGATCATATTTTTTAAACTCTAAGTAAATTCAGTAAAAAAAAAAAAATAAAAGTAAATTAGGTAATCAACCCTCACTGGTCTCGGTCTCGACTCGGACTCGACCGTCTCTGGTCTCGGACTCGACTCGGACTCGACTCTCTATGGACTCGGTCTTGACTCGGACTCGACTCTCTCTGGTCTCGGTCTCGACTCGGACTCGAGTGAGGTGGTCTCGACTACAACACTGCTTAATTAAACAATTTAATAATCAATAAAATAGGAATCCATACTGCCCTACAAAGGCAAAAGGCAGTAACTGACCAGAGTGTCAAACTGAGAAAAATGACTTTAAAGTTTTTTGTTTTGTCCACACAAATGTATTATAGGTAGAGCAATGAAAATCTGGTGACTTGTTGCCCAGATCAAGAAATGTGTGTATATAAAAAATCTTGTGCTCAAAGTTGACTTTTGACCCTTATTTGTCAGATACTGTACTCTGCCTTTGTATTATTTACTAAAAAATAAGGAGTCGTGCAAAGGCAAAAGGCAGTAACTGACATATAATCAATTTGCTTACCACCATTTAGAAGATAATTAACTGATCACCTTCATTAAAGTCTAATGGGAAGGGAATCGACCAAACAAAAAGTTGTATGTGTACGTGGATAATATTTTGCAACAAATACACTTTATGCTGTTTCACTAACGCTAAATGACGCTTAATTACAGAAGACGCTTTGAAACTAGCCTAGATAACTTGTGGATAGCTTGGTCTGAATACCAGCAAGGGACACGGACTATGTTCAAAACCTTTGAGGATTGTGGAAACATCGTAGATGACGTGTATTGCAATGGATTTTATGGAGTTACAAGAAAAGGTAGGAAATGATTGTTTACTGCCGCTGTGCAGTAATGTGTAGCATGATAGCTAGGCTGGGGCTAACATGTCAACATTGAATAGGCTACATTCCTGCAATGTCTGCATCTCTGGATTGTCGGCACAGAATGGATTGCTGAGTGATTTTTAATTATTTAAGAATTAGATGTCATGCTGTCTAGGTATCTATTGATGTTTTGGTTGGTGTTGGTGTGCTGGCTAATAAGTAGACTAGTTAGCTTCTTCGTCAGTTGCTTGTCCTAGCAATTCAAAATTAACGTTAAGTATATGGCACTTTCATACTTCATCTAATGCATTATTTTATAAGATAATTTATTACCTTGGTCTTCATGTCTTCTTTTCAACGCCAACTCCACCATCATTCTCCCTCGAGAGCAATTTGCCATTCTTACAGTAGTTCAACACTTGATAAAACAACCACTCTACACATTTGACAGCTCGTTTTTTATTTGGATATTTGTGTGTTATAGAAGTAAGTTATTTAGTGACAATACATGGACAGTAACTGAAGCGCGGCAAATTTTTATGGACAGTAAAACAAAGGCAGATCATCGTAACTGCAAGGTGGCACCGTAACATCTCTTTTATGAATGGCTTAACAAAGGCAGAGTACGTAACTGGACTTTTGCGTCGAAGATCAAAGCCAAAGAAGGGTAACTGCAGTTACCGCTTTCTGCCATGGTTGCTTGTATGGTTTTGGGAGTTACTGTGAACACAACCCTCTATTTTTTCGAAAAAAACAGTCAAATTGAGTATAGATATTTATCCACATGATAAAGGAGGTCTTTAATATCCCAAAAATGACATTAACTCATTTTTGACCAAAAATGCAGTTACTGCCTTTTGGCTTTGTAGGGCAGCATACCTGTATGATAATGCGTTGTAGCCACATTGGTCCAGAGGTTTGGAAAATGGATGAATGTGTAGATGACATCTTCTGGCAACACGCAGGAATTCGTTTGGCATGACTGCCACAGTGCATTATGGGTATGCTCTAGCCATTGAGTGCACATTGGTTGTACACTCATTATTAAACGAGTGCAGTCGGAAATGTCCTCTATGCTTTCGGACACCACTACAAATGGCTATCCTCTCAAATAGTGCGCTATTTAACACATTATGTTTTTCTGTTCATTCTAGAATTTCATTTCAGATCCTCGGAAGTCATGGAGGGTCGACTGCGTCATGACACAAGATTCAGCTACATCTTCAGAAGCAACCCGTCCGCCTCTAACCTGACAACCGATTCAGTCAATGCGACGCATGCCTTCAATGTGTTTGATGGGTGTGAAGACATGATGGCTGGTTACAATTTTGATCTAGCTATACAGTCCATCAACGTGATCGTAGGAATACCTGCCAACATCCTGGTCTTAGCAACCCTGATAAACACGCGGAATGAGCCTTCAACTTCTGACATCTTCCTGGGCTGCCTGGCTTTCATGGACGCCTACTTTGGATTTATGACTATCATAGCGTTCCTCAATCTCTACTACTGGAAAAGTGCTATGGGTTGGAGGGCTTTGAAATTCTCTTATGGCGTTAAAGACACCACCGGGCCGCTCTTCCTCTCGTGTGTCTGTCTGGATCGATTTATAGCCGTTCTCTTCCCCATCGCATTCGGACAGTTGAAGGACATCAAATACAGGATCGGCCTGAGCATTGTGGTTCTGCTGCTCACTTTTGCTTATGCTTCGGCCAAAGCTGTTGGTGGTCTGCCCAACTTTGAAAAGGTTTTCACTTTTGAGGTCTTGTTTGCTTTTACCTGGATGGTGGTGTGTAACGTGACCATCCTCTGGGCCCTGAAACGCTCACGAGGCTCTGGTAAAGATGAGATGCATCCGATGAAAAGAAAGGCGTTTAAGATGGTGCTGTCTATCTTGATCATCATCGTGAGCAACTATCTCCCTCCACTTGCTCTGTTCCCCTTTGAAGACCATTATCCACACAAGATCTTCACTTGCTATGTACAGCCAGTGGGTTATGCCTTCGTAAACAGCAGCAGCACTATCCAGCCCTTAACTTATTTGTCCCGCCTGGAGAAAGTACCATTCTTGCCTGATTCTTGGGTAAAGAAGTTAAGCTGCAAGGAACAAGACAAGCCCTTAAAGGAATGCTAGGGTCTGAAATCAATGTAGTATACTACTGATATACTGGCATTGATCATAAAGTGTAAATTTGTGGCTTTATTTTCATAGTTCTTTCGTTTTCAAAATATCTTTGTAAAGAAGTAAACTTGTTGGAAATTCAAATACTTATTTTATTAGATCTTTCTAAGCTCTGGATGATCTTTCTAGTTGTAAATGTAATATATACTTTGTTTGAAGTGTTAAAGCATAAATGTATCTGTTGTAAATCCTGAGACACACCTAAATGAAACGTGCAAAGATTAATTTAAAGAGTTGTGGCGCCACCGTGTGTTACAGACAAGAAAATAAGGCAAAACCAGAAGTTGCTTGTAATAGTTCTCTGAAATAAATCTATTTATTAAATCTACTATCAAACATTTATTTGCTGTCCTTAATTTAAACTACTGTGATCCCATGAGGTAACTGTGACACTTGAGACAACCAATAGCTATATTTTCTGTGTCTCGGTTGTGTGTCAGTTGAAGCGCTTTCGGCTGATAGTTTAAACTGGGTGGAAAGTCAGTTTACAGTGGAAGAATGAAAGGTTGTTAACAGACAAGGTTTCTTCCTACATTATCCAGCTGGAAGAAGACAATAGCAGTCAGAAGGAAGAGAGAATGGCATTGCTGACTAAACCCACCACCACCACCCCACTCCACCCACTGAGCTTTTGCTTAATTCAGTTGTTCTTTTCCTTATGGAGATGCATCATAAATAGCATTTTTTGCAAGTAAGTGTTTGAATAATGAATAATACCATTTTATTATCATTTTATCAAATTAATTCATGCTTAATTTTATGTAATGTCTCTTAATCTTTAGACATGATCCGAGTTCAGTCAAATCGCTTCAACCCCACTGATCGAGGTGTTTATGCTGGTTTACAAGCAAACTGGTCTTCCAGAGAGAATTGGTCTGCTCATGGAGGCTACTGGATGAATCGAGGTTTAATGGGCATCATTGACCAGGTTTGTGATCTACTATTCGTGGTTTTTGATGATCTTTCCTGAATTTCTTTTACAGAATGACTTAAAGGGTTAGTGTTGGTGCCAGGTATTGATTGATGACTTAAATTTTGAATTTTTTCACTTCCATTTTGTCTTATTGTACCATCATCATTCAACGTTTTGCTGTTCTTCTCAATTTTACAAAAAAAAAACAACAAAAAAAACCCCACATGAATTTGTGGTTGAAACGCGTAATCTTTTATTCCCTCTTCTCGGCCTTGGATACTGGCTGCCACTATAGTTAGTTCACACGAAACTGAAAATGATCAATAATTTACTCACCCTCAAGCCGTCCTAGGTGGCTCCATAGGGTTAATAAAGACCTTCTGAAGCAAAGCGATGCATTTTTGTAAAAACAAAAATATCCATATTATAACTTTGTAAACTCTAAGGATTAATGGCGCTATCATTGATCAGGTTTGCGATCTACTATATGTGTCCGTCAGGAAGCGAATAGGAATAGCGCCAATTACGGAGAAGATGCTCGAGGCCCGTCTCCGTTGGTACGGCCATATAACACGCAGCCATGAGAACTCAGTGGCGAAGACGGCTATGCACCTTGACCCACCCGGTAATCGGCCACGTGGCCGCCCAAAGATGAGATGGATGGACCGGATCAAGCAAGATATGAAGGACGTGCAAGTCGCCCCGGAGGACACTTCGGACCGGAATAAATGGAGAGCAGCCTGCCAAAAAGCGGACCCTGCACCTGCGCGGGACAAACGCTAGGACGAAGAAGAAACTCTAATCACTGGGTTCTGTTAACGGCCATACGCAAGTCTAGTTCCGGTGGAAGATATGACCTATGACCTGACGCATGATGTATTGACGAATGTGGAAGCGCAAAAGATAGAGTAAGACAAAACACTGGTCATGAATTAGAAGCCTAAAACAAGAATTTTATAAAGAGAAATCGGAGGAGGAGCTTAAGTTTGTTGCCCAGCCCTATTTGTTTGAACCGTGAGCTTACGCTAGTAAGCTTACGCTACTCCCACATCCTACATCATATCTCGGGTATACTGTATAGACCTAGGTTGGCTTGAGGGAGAGTAAATTATGGGATAATTTTTATTTTTGGATGAAATAGTGACCTAACTCTCAAAACGTGGTGTGGTGGGAGATGACTTGAAGGCTCTTAATAAATAGGCATATAACTACCTCTGAGAGCACAGTTGAATTACTTTATTGAAATCAAATATGGGACCATTGTCATGGTTTCTAAGTTCCACGTTATGTTCTACAATGTGTACAAGAAAGACGTTCTGGTGTAATGAACGTAGGCCAGAAATGCTACGTTCACACCGAACACGAATAGCGCGTCAAATTTGCGCCTGAAGGCCAATTTATACTTCTGCGTCGAGGGTACGCCGTAGTGTACGGCGTTGGCTACGCACGTAGGCGACGCCGTTGTGAACATTTATACTTCTGCGTTCAGGTCTTGGTTGCTCTGCAGTACTGCTCCGAAACGATAGTTGGCGGCAGAGGGTTTTAATGTTCCACTGTGTTTAGATTCCTCACGGCTAGGTTACTACAAGCAATATCGACTGAAAGAGAGCTGATCATGTTGGAGTTGGAGCTTATTGAGGTGGAAAAACAGTTAATTTTAGTGAAATTACAAAAACTGAAAGGCAGAAATGAGAGAAGACATCAGAGGAGATGGTACGTGTGGAAATGCGTGAGGTACGTGCAGAAGGAGGAAATGCGATGCTACCAAGCCGACCAATCACTGATCTTGCGGTCTGCGTCGTCGCAACGCGTAGTTACATTTTTGAAGAGGTGCGCGTCAGGCTACGGCGAAGGGTACGCGTCTGTGCGTATGCTATGGCATACCTACCGCGCGCACCCTACGCAGAAGTATAAATTGGCCTTAACGCGTCTAGTTTGACGCTTGACCACTTTGTGTTAATTCGCGTGTCGAGCGAAACTGGCGCGCGTAAAAACAAGAGTTTAAAGCGAAATTTACGTGTGTCAGAATCGAAATCCGTTGGCGGCCATTGTTTTTATGTTGACCGAGCATTCATCAAGAGAGTTACCGCTCTGTATTTACTCTGGAGAGCAGAACAGCGGCGTGGGGATCATCGTCGCCGTATATTTGTGTCCACCGGACCCTTCGGAGCCGAACCATTTGGCGAGTTTCACCATTTGCTCGCTCCAGGAGCTGCGCTGGATGACGGCCGCTGTCAGCGGTACTTCCGCCTGTCACGCGCCCAGTTTGATGACCTGTTGTCCTGCATCGGAGCGAGGATCACCCTCGCCCTCATCCATCTAATCTAGCTGTCATTTATTTTTGTTTTGATGATAAATAGAGCCAGCCTTCAAAAGTTATTAACCTGTCCTGTGATTATTTTCTCTCTCACGTCCAGATACGAACTTATGCACATGTATGTTGATTGTCTTTACATCATACTATTTCATATAATCTAGATATGGAATGAACAACATTCAATACAAAATGAACATGTCTCGTATATAGAAATAATGTTTTAAGTGATAAAATATTTGCTTTGTTGTGCATAATCCCACCATGCATTTAGTCATATTAACAAAATAATTTATTGAAGCATCCAGACACCTCAACACGTGAGCAAGCAGCTAGGCTCCTGATTGGTTAACGCATTGCGAATTCATGCCAAAGTTCAGATTTTTCAACTCGGGCGGCAGACGCGAATTCGCGTCAATCGCGTGAATGCACAAATGGCACTAACTAAACCATTCGCCCGTAACGTTCCAGACGCTCAATTCGCTTCATTCGCGCGAACGAGGAGTATTCGCATCTTCCACGCCTCATTCGCGCTGCAGGAATTTTTTACGCGCATAACGCGTCTTTGCATTGACTTAACATTGAAATAATTCGCGCCTGACACACTATTCCCATAAGAGCTGTTCATGTAAACCTCACTCCCCTGGCCTCAAGAGGTGTGCTAGCGTCTGGCTGGATGCTGTGATCTTTAGTGTCCTTGTTAGAGTGCCCTCCTCCCACACCGGAGACTCTAGTTCGAATCCCGCTCAGAGCAAGTCGAGTATGACTGGCTATAATTGGTGCTGTGACCTGGGTGGGAGTGAAGTTTAGGGGGTTGAGTGTAACGGACGTAGGCCAGTAAGAGCTGTGCGTGTAAACTTCACCCCCTGTCCTTAAGAGGCACATTAGAGGCTCCAGTCTTTAGCGTCCATGTTAGCGCACCCAACTCCCACGCCAGATACCCCGGTTCAAATGCTGCTCTGAGCTGGGTGAGTAGGACTCGTAACACTAGTTCTGTTTGAAGTTAAAGGGGTCATGAACTGGCTTTTTAAATTTTATTATATTGTTGTCTGTGGTCAACTTATGACGTTCGCTTGGTTTTTACATTCAGAAACATCTAAATGAATAAGTAATAGGCTATTTTCTTACCCTAGTTTTGAGCCTAGCTCAAAAACGCTCGGTTTTTATGGGCGTCTTGGATTGAAGACTTGAAAGTAAACACCCGCTGCTGTGAGTGGATAACAGTTTTGCATATTATAATGAGTTTCAACTCACCCGTCGGTGCACGTGGGGGAAATTGTTTTGAAAGCGTCCAATGTTGTAAAATGCCAACCGGAATGATTCGCCCATGCATGTTCGACCCAGAGTCCGTGTGTTGCACCATTCCTGTCGGATCCAATATAGAAGGCACATCACCATTTTTTAATCTTAATCGGTCTGCAAATCCAGTCTTGTTTACAAAACAATCCTCAGTGAAATGAAGCGAACAGACGGACAATGTTTTACCCTCATCAGCTGGAACGTCATTAAAAGTAAAGTTTAAGCAGTCCTATTGGAATCCAAAGGAAGCTTATGCAGCGACTGTCTTCTTCCACAACCAGGCACTGCACAATATTTTGTAAACGGCATGTTTATTGCAACAACAAGACCGACTTTCTTCTGGATCCTCAGCCACAATCTGCCGGCCCCAGGACCACTCCTTTTTTGCCTGACAATGAATCCGAGCCCCAGGTTTCTTCGTGCAGCTTTCGGCCTGCCCGAACAGCTACACGCTCGCCAAGATGCCGAGGTCAACCCTCCCCTCCACCAGCGAAACATCCAACTTCCTCCCCGGCATCCTCGTATCGTTCAGCCATCCCAACGAGTAGTCGGATTGAGGCAAGCGCTGAATAATTCAATATTTTTGAACACTTCTTGCGTCGGTTTTGCCTCGGTTAAATTTAGCCGTAATTTTTAAGTCGGTTTGGATAAAAGCGTTTGCTAAATGACTAAATGTAAATGATCCACATACCCATGGATGATTTTTTATTTTTATTTTTTTGTACTCGTGACTTTGCATTACATTTCAACTCTCTCACAACAGAACTGCAATTCAAGCAAAGTTTGGGCTTTTTTCTCCATATTTTCCATACACAGTGGTCATAATTTAATTGTCTATCAATGCCAAAGTCACAGTATCAAAACATTTATCAATACATGCACCCACTACTACTTTGCAAGCACAATAAAATGTGTGATGGATGTCGAAACGGAATGTGCATATTTTGTTTGACACATGCTTCTCAATATTCCTTTTGATACCTCTTTTATCAATCGAAGAGTTGTCTGTGCAGGAAGAGAATGGATCTCTTCTCCAGATTCTCCCTGAACATGTACCTAGACCTATCACATCAAAGCCATCAACATGGACAATAAATATGACCTAACAGTTCTTTTAGCTTGTGAAAGGCTTCCTCGCATTCAGTCAAATATGTCTTAGAGGAGCGGCGTTTTTTTCTTGTCCAGTTCGCGGGCTGCCAATGTAGCAAAATGGAGAAGGTTTTTCCAGTCGAAAAACAAACAGACACTAGAGAATGATCTCCAAAGAAAATTAGAGAAAGATCCAAAAAATACAAATCAAACAAAGGTAAGAACTTCTACACTTCTACTTTTATCACACTCCCTAAATACTCCCAAACTAATTTTTAATAACAAACCATGTGGTTTACGTTTCAACGCATGCAAGTTCTGATGAAGACTCGCATGAGTCAAAATATTAACCACAGGGTTTGTTATTAAAATAGTTTTAAGCATTTAGTAAGTGTGAGAGGTGATTCCCTTGTATAACGAATCTCCTGTACCTGCCGATTTGTCCAAAAGCTCATGCTTTCCTTTTTTTCAGTGATTTTGGCTTCCAGCTTTTCCATGTGTGGTCTAATTTTGCCCTAACCAATAACGTAACCTCCTTCAGCCTGAGATATTCTGATCCAGCACTCCTCCTACACAGAGGATAAAGCGGCATGGAAGATGGACGAACGGATAAATTAGGATAAGGTAAGTTACCGTTTGTGTCTGTGAGTATTTCTTCTGGTTGATGGTCAGTTATGGCATTTAAAGACTTTAAAACATCATTTAGATGGAAGAGAATCTCTTTCCAGGTCCTACTGTAGATCACCACATCATCCAGGTAAAATCCATTCAACTTTGAAAAGAAGTCCCTAATGGACACAAAATGGCATTATGGTATACTGGTTTAGCCCATGGGAAAGCTGTACAAGAGGGGAACTGTTCAATCCTGATCAGCCTTCCTGCAGAGTTTAGATCTGACATTATTCAAACACACCTGAACTAGGTAATCAAGATTTTCCAGTTATAAAATGCAGTTGTATTAAAGTATAGGGATAGAACTAAACTCTGCAAGAGTGCAGATCTCCATGAGCCGGATTGATCCCCATGTGTATACTGTAGGAACTACATTAAGTACAGTAAGTGTTTGAGTAATTGGCACTTGCTAGTTTCCTTTACAAATACCTACTTTTTTTCATAAGACTTTCTAGAGTCTTGATACACAATCATAAAAAAACAATTTCTCCAACTTATGAAACCCTCCATCAGGAGCAGCCACATATAGTAACACATGGCAGTCATGCAAGTGCACACATACTGGCAGCAGAGTCCTGCACCTGTGCTCTCTGTTTGCAATGAAAGAGGGAACAAGACTGACATGAGGGCCTCTGGGCCGGTGGTATAAAACCAGGACCTGTCCCAAGATGCAAATCTGCCCCCAGATCGAGTTTGGAGCATGAAAGTCGGAGTCAGGGGAGAGGTGTTGTGTGATGGGCTGGATCATGCCTCACCGAACCCATTTATTCTCTCTGATCTGACTGAATTTATGCAGTCTTTTCACTGCCCTCATACATAGAGTAATCTTTATAATAATAGTACACTTTTGTAAGAAGTACAGACTAAATTTCTTAAATGTTTTGTCAATTTGGAATGAGTAACATATTGGCTAAATTACATTCAGAGAAATTTATTTTTTATTATTCCAAAATGGACATGTGGGAACATCGTAGGCAGAAAATGTAAAAACTGAAAGATCTCTCACTTTTTCTTAGAAAAGCTGCTCTTTCCTATTACTAAATTGGATCCATATGGTTAAAAATAATCCTAATGAGTAAGTTCTAAAGCAACACACTATGAGCTTTTACCAAGAAAACATCCACCAAAATAGTTCTGATCCTGTGAGGAAAGATGAATCTAGAAAACACAGTCTAATTCACCATCAGGGACCGAGTCAAGAAAGCTCCTCAAAAAAGACCCTGCCTCCTATCAACAATTGCAATTCCTCATGGCCTCGTGATGTTTATAAAGGCGACTCCACAATCGAACCCACATCTTT
The DNA here is from genome assembly GCF_016745375.1 of Pimephales promelas. The sequence goes on from NW_024121988.1 coordinate 396,183, forward strand.
ACGATTAAAAACGTCTATCTGGTAAGTTGCACACGTTTTCTTGTCTTTTCTATCTTTTCGATCTTCATGTAATGCATATTGATAGCCCTAAATACCTTTATACATGTCTTAATAATGTCATTATTTGTGCCATAGGGTTTTTTCATTACATAAATGGTTGTTTATTGTGCACTTGGTTAAGCTGAGTGCATGTTCAACTATTCTAACTAAAAAGAGTTTTTAATAAAACAATGTAAAATGACACTGATGGTAATAGGATATTTTTGGTACATTTTTAAAACTTTGAAGTTTTCTTTTATTCGCATCATTTTTACAACAGTAACATAAATATGTTGATTTTTAAATTGTACTTGCTAGATTTAGCTAAATTTATTTATTTTATTTTTTTTTACTATTCAAATACAAGTACAAGACTTGACAAAAAATGTCTTCTGGAGAAGGGAAACTGATAATTTACTCATTCAAAGTTTTAATATTTGTCCCAAAACATCTTAACAATACTGATGCAGTACATTATTGGCAAAATGAGAAGAGAAAGCTATGTGAATTCAGTAACTGGTCATACCAGCAAAGTGATTTAGAAAATTTGCAGAGTTTAACAGAATCATGTTGACTAGCATGTGGGAAAACAGTGTTTGTTTCCATAATCGATTAACATTCATCTGGTATTATTTTGGTGAGAGGACATTCACTAATCAACATGACATCATGACCTTTGTGTAAACATACACGCCACTTTAAAGTCAAGTGGCGTGTTATCTATACGCATTTTGAGCTATACGCGTGTATGCGTTTATGTCTACGCTGTTAAATGTCAGCGAAATGAAGCAAAATGTAGATCTACATCTGGGGAGCGATATTTTTTTTTTACTAGGATGGTAGGGGAAGACTCATAAATGGTATTAACCCAAGTGACGGGTAGGTTTAGGGACGGGATTGGGGTAGGTCATATATTTATATATACAGTAAAGTAACGTTAAGTCAACGGCGTTCATAAACACGCTGAAAAGCGATTATGCGTATTGATAGCACGCCAAAAATTAAAATACTAATTGGTGTGTCATACATAGGCCATTTCATGAGATCAGTCTGCACTAATAATAATATAAGATGTCTTTACTCTCTTCAAAAGAACAAAACCAAGAGCCATTTTTTTCTCCTTGCATTCATAATGCTGTGCCTTGGCAGTTTATGCCTTTTCTGGTCTACTTTAGTCATGATGGAGTCAACACTCGAACCAAGTGAATATTATGTGTTTTTTATAACATTAATATTACCAACATTATTATCAGTTTTCTAAACAGTCAAGCTTTCATTGGGGGTGTTTGGCTCACTTGGTGTAAGATCAAAGATCCATAAGAAGAGCACACAACCAATTTTCAAAATAGAGCCTGTTTTCTATAACTCTTGCATGGAAAATAAGAGATTATGTGACCGAATTTATTATGAGAATTGATTAGCTTTACCTCTGTTGTACAGCACTATTAAGAAATGTTTTGCTTCAGCAGTAAAAGGGGTGGTGGGGAGGAAAGTAGCACAAGGAGCTCAAAAAGTTACCAATAGGTCAATTCATTCATTCATTTTTAATAATGTAAGTATACAACCCCTTAAAACTGCCTCAAACTGCTTTCACCAGTTGATGAAATTATCAATCAAAAACACACCTTCTTGCAATCTACACTTCTGCTAAGTTGGTGTTGCACCTGTCACACAGGAGGGATGTGGTTGAAACTTGTTTGGCTATTTCCCTGCCATAGTGTAATGATTATGTAAATTAAAGTTGTTTCAGATATAGAATGCGTGGTTATTTTTTCTTGACTTAATTTGGAATTATACTGATTTAAAGCAGTGTTTCCCAAACCCTGGTCATTCTGTACCACAACAGTAGACATTTTGGACGTCTTTCTTATCTAGCACACCCATTTCAGGTTACAGAGTCTCTACTTAACGAGCAATTTGAATCAGGATTGATTATGGAGACATACAAAAAGTTGTGTAGAGTTGGGCGTACATCTGAACCACTGTTAAGAACCACTGATTGAGAGTGTGTGAATAGTTCACAACAGACTTAACACACTCAAATAACTTTAACACTTGTCAGAATCAAGTTTCCATTATCCCCCTCTAGCTGGTTGAAGTCCCCAGGGCTGAAGGAGAAAAACACGACAGATTAAGATCAATCCCTGAGAGCCTCCTTATCCTTTAGCAGGTGTACCACTGGAGAGAGTTTAGCCTAAAGGGAGAAAGAGTAAGGACATGAGAGTCCTTCTGAGACCCTTGTGGAGCAGTGGAACAGTGGTACTTGACTTAGGGTGGTGCTTCACCAACACTCGACTATAAAGGAGACAGATGAACCACAGAAGTTGTGGTTTGACATGTTTTATGTTTCCCAACTTTTGTCCTGGAGGACCGCCAGCAGTGTACCTTTTGCATGTCTTTTTACAGTATCTAATTGCAACACATCTATTGAAGTCTACAATAATGAGGTGTTTGATTGGAGCATGTATGTCCAATCCTGGTCCTGGAAGACCAACTTCCTGTATGATTTGTTTCTTACCCTGATGAAATGCGTCTAAACCAGCTTAAGAAAATCTTCAGGATGACTAGAAACTTCCAGGTTGGTGTGTTGGGCCAAGTTCTGCAGGACATTCACTCTCCAGGAGGAGGATTGGACACCCTTGGAATAGGGAGACGTACCAAATATGCAGTGTTGGGGGTCACTCCAGAACCAGGGTTGGAGAGAAACAGTGAATTAACTCATGCAACACATGACCTTCCTGGCAAATCAATTTTCATGTTAAATCAATACTATTCACAATGGGGCTGGTCTCATGTCTGTCTATTATGGACCCTGAATTCCCTCTTGACAGTTGTTCTGCACAGATGTGTTGTTGTGTACTCTGTGTACTTGTGTTTGTGCTGTGGCTCCCCTCCTATGGGTATATGTAGCAGGATAACAGGAGAATATCCCCGGGGGAGACACTGTTTGTCATAGCTGATGTATTGTCAGATCTCAAAATTTTAGATGATCCATGAATTGCCATTAAGATTGAATCTTCTCAGACGCCCTGTACCAAACAGAACTCATTACCACTCAAGAAAGTGTACAACTCTGCTCGTAAAGGACAGCCTTCATGCACACTTCAGTTGCAACCCTGCACCAAAACATGAAGTAATCATGTCATTCTCAAGTAACCTGAACACCTTAATTACCTGGTTCAGGTTTACATGATTTGAGTTGAAGCTAAACTCTGTAAGACAGTAGCACTCCAGGAACATAATTGGCTACCCCTGGGGAAGACCTAAATGGACTTTCCAAGTCTATGAAGCTTAAAGTATAATTACATGTGCACAAATTTACCTATTAAGCAGTGTAAAGGCAATGGAGCTAAACCCTGCAGGACTTTCCTGTCCAGGAGCAGGATTGGCTACCACTGCCTCCCTAAGAGGACATAAGTCAGGGATGTTCGATTCTGCTCCGGAAGAGCCAATGTCCTACGGAGTTTAGCCTTCCCTACACAACTGTGTGGTTTCTAGTCAAGCCATTGATTAGCTGGTTCAAGGATGCATTATTGATATGCAGGACAGTGGCCCTCCAAGAGCAGGTTTGGTCAGCCCTAAAATAAACACTTCACCATTCAAGGCTCTATTTAGTATAAAACAATCTAAATCTGATATCCATTTCTAAAACATATATCATTAATGTTAACAGGAATGTCTAATTATATTGTCATGTTAATGTTCAATTATCTTTATCATTTAATTTTCTCCCCCTCCAGAATTTCATTCATTGGTTTCAGTTCACTAGAAGTCATGGATGGTCAACTATGTTACAACAGAATAACAAGATACATCCTCAAAAGCAACCTGAATTCTTCTAACCTAACGACCGATTCCGACAATTCGACGCATACCATCAGTGTGTTTGATGGGTGCGAACAAATGGTGAGTGGTATCCTTTTTGACCTAGCTATACAGTCCTTCAACGTGATCATAGGAATACCTGCCAACATCCTGGTCTTAGCAAACCTGATAAACACCCGGAATGAGCCTTCAACTTCTGACATCTTCCTGGGCTGCCTGGCCTTCATGGACGCCTACTTCGGATTTATGACTATCATACTGTTCCTCAATCTCTACCACTGGAAAAGTGCTATGGGTTGGAGGGCTCTGAAGTTCTCTTATGGCGTTAAGGACACCAGCGGGCCGCTCTTCCTCTCGTGTGTCTGTCTGGATCGATTTATAGCCGTTCTCTTCCCCATCGCATTCGGACAGTTGAAGGACATCAAATACAGGATCGGCCTGAGCATTGTGGTTCTGCTGCTCACTTTTGCTTATGCTTCGGCCAAAGCTGTTGGTGGTCTGCCCAACTTTGAAAAGGTTTTCACTTTTGAGGTCTTGTTTGCTTTTACCTGGATGGTGGTGTGTAACGTGGCCATCCTCTGGGCCCTGAAACGCTCACGAGGCTCTGGTAAAGATGAGATGCATCCGATGAAAAGAAAGGCGTTTAAGATGGTGCTGTCTATCTTGATCATCATCGTGAGCAACTATCTCCCTCCAGTTGCTCTGTTCCCCTTTGAAGACCATTATCCACACAAGACCTTCACTTGCTATGTGCAGCCAGTGGGTTATGCCTTCTTGAACATCAGCAGCACTATCCAGCCCTTAACTTATTTGTCCCGCCTGGAGAAAGTACCATTCTTGCCTGATTCTTGGGTAAAGAAGTTAAGCTGCAAGGAAAAAGACAAGCCCTTAAAGGAATGATAACTTCTGCCAGGGTCTGAAATCAATGTACTATACTACTGATATACTGGCATTGATCATAAAATGTAAATCTGTGGCTTTATTTTCATAGTTCTTTAGTTTTCAAAATATCTTTGTAAAGAAGCAAACTTCTTTAAACTAAATACTTATTTTACTAGATGTTTCTAGACACTTCCTAGTTGTAATATTTACTTTGTTTGAAGTGTTAAAGCATAAATGTATCTGTTGTAAATCCTGAGACACACCTAAATGAAACTTGAAAATGAAAGATTAATTTAAAGAGTTGTGGCGCCACCGTGTGTTACAGACAAGAAAATAAGGCAAAACCAGACGTTGCTTGTAATAGTTCTCTGATTTATTAAATCTATTATCAAACATTTATTTGTTGTCCTTAATTTAAACTACTGTGATCCCATGAGGTAACTTGAGACAACCAATAGCTATATTTTCTTTGTCTCGTGATGATAGCGCTTCAACTTATACACAACCGAGACACAAAAACAAAACAAACTTTTGCTTGCAGGAGGCATGATGTAGTTAGTGGATTATTAAGCTTAAAAACAAACAATCAGCTCCCTAAATTTAAAAATGCCACTGAGCTTTTGCTTAGTTTAGTTGTTCTTTTCCTTATGGAGATCATCATAAATGACATTTTTTGCAAGTAAGTGTTTGAATAATGAATAATACCATTTTAATATCAATTTATGAAATTAATTCATGCTTAATTTTATGTCATGTCTCTTAATCTTTAGACATGATCCGAGTTCAGTCAAATCGCTTCAACCCCACGGGCCACTGATCGAGGTGTTTATGCTGGTTTACAAGCAAACTGGTCTTCCAGAGTGAATTGGTCTGCTCGCGTCTAGTAGAGAAAAAGAAAGCTGCTGGATGAATCGAGGATTAATGGCTATCACCAGGTTTGTGATCTACTATTCGTGGTTTTAGATGATCTTTCCTGAATTTCTTTTACAGAATGACCAGGTGTGGATTGATGTCTTTAATTTAAATTTTTTTCACTTCCAGTTTGCTACATCACTTGGTATAGGTGCATGTAACCTGTGGTTTTGGAAGTGGATAGCATTGGAGGAAGGAGGTGAGTAGCTTTGACGCTCACTTTGTTGACCATTTCCGTCTTTTTATTATTATTACTATTATTATACCGTAATCATTCAACGTTTTGCTGTTCTCTTCAATTTTACAAAAAAAAACACACAAAAAAAAAACAAGGATTTGCAGTTGAAACGCGTAATCTGTTATTCCCTCTACTCAGCATCTTAGTGGATACTGTCTGGCTGCCATTGTTACACATTTAGAAAGGATCAGACGTCTTTTCTGGTGCAACACATTTAATATTGGTTTTTTTTGCATGCAATCCTGCAAGACAGATTTAACAGTATACAATTAGTCATTCATGGAGCATCTCAATTCGGTGTGTTATCTGCTCGTCTCTGCGTTAACTGCTATATTACGTGCATTCTTAAATCCAGTATGACATTTTCTAATTGCTCATTGTAACATTACCTGTTGCTCACTAACCTAAATTAACATTCACTTGAACATACAGTTTGCAAATGAAACATGTGAACGTACAATCTATCTTGCCCCATATCAAAAAAACAAATAACCCTTGTTAAACTTAATTTGAATCTATACATTTCCCCTTAATTGTCTGTTAAACACTTTTCAAAGTATATACATTCCCTTTCCCAGCATGAATTGTTACTCTAAATAACACAATACACTTTAATGTTCTCTTATGTCACATTTCACGACCCTTTTAGACTATTAATGAGCAAATCACTTCGTTTGAGTTTCCCTTAACTCTAATGTCCCCGCTGCATACAATTTGCTCAAAATGGCGGACACCCGCGAACTCCACGTGCGCTACTGAACTCGCGTCACTTTAAGTATTATTTTACCCGTCAGTATCACACAACCGCTGAATAAAATTACTGTGCATACTTTCTTTCCATCTCTATTGTACAATACCAATTATTGTTTCACATACGAGCTTTCATTGCCGTCATTTCTGATCACGCTCTTATCACGGGTAATAAGAATAGTTTTTATGCTCAAAACCTACCGAACACAAATCCTAAATACCCAAACACTAAACATAACTGCTCATGGACCACCCTGACCCACAATAGACACAAGCAATCTTACCTGCAAGACAGATTTAACAGTATACAATTAGTCATTCATGGAGCATCTCAATTCGGTGTGTTATCTGCTCGTCTCTGCGTTAACTGCTATATTACGTGCATTCTTGAGCAGACCTTGGAAAGAGCTCCCTCTAGTGGTTTGGACTAATTGCTATACCCAGTATACTTATGAGTACATGTCATTCTTGCAGATATCTATCAATGTCACTAACAGGAGTCAAAGACACACTTCAAGCGCATTCAGAATTTTAGTCTGAATAGATTACTCTGAATATAAAAGTATAATAGTCTCAAATTTTGGGGGGGGGTCTTCCGTTTCTGTTTTAATTTACACTAGTGCCACACTCTCCCCCACAAAACCAAATGTCTCCTGACATTTCAAAATAACTTGAAACAAATTTAACCATTTCTCATCAGGAGTCAACAACTCTCAACTATGCTCCAGGGTCTCCAGAAATGACCGCTTGGTGCCGGCGACTGCTTTACTTCTACCGAGCAGTCCCTTTGGACCAAAGAAGGTTGGCCTAAGGTATCATACGTGAATACCACTGATTTCTGTCTCTGTCGCTTTGGATAAAGTCTCAGGGGTTTTGGAGAGTCCATCTCACACTCACTGTCATTTACACCATTGTCACTGTCAATGTCTCCATGACTTGAGCAGGGAACATTTTCCTCAAGGTTTAGGGGCAAGTCCCCTTCTACAGAACAACTTGGAAGGGGCAAATCCTCTTCGCTCTGAAGGGGCAAATCCTCTTCGCTCTGAAGGGGCAAATCCTCTTCGCTCTGAAGGGGCAAATCCTCTTCGCTCTGAAGGGGCAAATCCTCTTCGCTCTGAAGGGTTTCATCTCGAGGCTTAAAGGGCAGTGCTCTTGGGTTAAGAGGCAAACAATTCCCCTCTTGCCACTGACCCGTAAGAACATACTCCTCCTCTGAATCACTTTCAGCGTTTACTGGAATCTGACTCTTTTTGTCTCTGTCACTCTTACTCTCTTTATCCATATTTCGAGTGTTCTGTGAGCGGAGTCGATCAGATTTTTCCCTTTCCAGCGGCAGGAAGTCACACGGTAAGAGAAGATTCCTATGGATGACACGGCTTTTTCCCTTCTTGCTTTCAGGTCTCACCTCATACACCGGACTTTCAGCGTGTTTCCTTTCCTTAACTACGTATACCTGATTTTCCCAGTATGAACGTATCTTCCCAGGGCCCCCCCTAGGAGTCAAATTGCGGATCAGGACCCGGTCACCAGGCTGAAGATCTCTCCCTTGAGCCTTCTGATCGTAGTAACTTTTCCCACGGGCTGCTGCTTGTGAAGCGGTCTTTTCGGCAATTTGATATGCCTCTCCCATCCTTTCCTTCCAACGAGACACATAGTCCTGGTAAGTGCCACACACTTCATCTGTCTTCAAGTTGAAAAGAATGTCAATCGGTAAGCGAGGGGATCTTCCATACAATAAATAGTACGGCGCAAACCCTGTTGCTTCACTTCTCGTGCAATTGTAGGCATGAACCACTTTAGCCAAGGAATTCTTCCAGTCTACTTTCTCCTCATCCGCAAGTGTACGGAGCATGGACAATAGAGTGCGATTGAATCGCTCCACTTGTCCATTGCCTTGCGGGTGGTAGGGTGTTGTGTGTGATCCGCAAATTCCACAGAGTTCTTTCAGTTTCTTCATCAATTTGTTGTCAAATTCTTTGCCCATGTCATGATGAATTTTACAGGGGAAACCAAACTTTAAAGCAAAGTCGTTAAAAAGTTTCTCTGCAACAGTCTTCGCAGATTTATCCCTGGTTGCGTACGCCTGCGCAAACCTAGTAAAGTGATCCATCACCACAAGAATGTATTCGAAACCTTGCTTGCAGGTCTCCAAATGAAGAAAGTCGATTGAGACCATTTCAAATGGATGTGTGGTGTGAATCGGGGTTAACGGTGCTCGAGTTTCTCTGACTGGCTTTTTCTTTTTCAGACACTCGCATACTTTGGTGACAAAGTGCTCCACATCTCTCTGCATTCTTGGCCAGTAAAAGCGCTCTCGGATAAGGCAGAGGGTTCTCTCCACACCCAGATGACCCATCTTTTGGTGTAGCTCATTTAGGATCAGGGAATGGTAAGATTTCGGTAGGAGCAACTGTTCTCTTTTCCTGGTTTTCCTATACAGTACTCCATCTTTACCCACACAGAGTTTACCCCATTGTTTTAACAGGATCGCCACCTCAGGATGTTCCGCTTTTACTGCCTCTCTACCTGGTCGTTGATCTTTCTCCTTGAACTTCAGGACTTTCCCAATAATACTGTCATTCTCCTGAGCTTCTCGAATCTGGGCTGGGGTCAGTGGTGGACCCAGGTCACCTTGGTCTCTCTCTCTCACTAGACTCAAGGCATTTAAGTGAATGTACCCAGTTCCTTGTGAAGGATTTTCACACTCCACTACCACTCCTTCCACTGAAGCTTGAAGGACTTCTGGTTGCATTTGTTCTGTGCATTGTTCCATAAACTTGTCGATGTCCAACGGCATGCGTGACAGACCATCAGCATCTGCATTCTTTTTTCCTGGCCGGTATTTTATGGAAAAGTTAAAGTCGGCAAGCTCTGCGACCCAGCGGTGCCCGGTGGCATTCAGTTTGGCGGTGGTGAGGACATAGGTCAGAGGATTGTTATCCGTGTAGACAACAAACGACGGGGCATAGTACAAGTAATGGCGGAACCGCTCACAAACAGCCCATTTCAACGCCAGAAATTCCAGCTTACCAGAATGCATGTGGTAATTTTTCTCTGGGACACTTAGTGTTCTGGACCCATAAGCTATCACTACCATCTTTCCATTCTGACGTTGATACAGTATCGCACCCAATCCTTCCTGGGATGCATCGCAGTGTAGCACAAAGGGCTGGGTGAAATCTGGGAAACCCAGGATTGGAGGTTTTGCAAGGTGATCAATCAGGTTGCTCAGTGTCGCCTGATGGGTTTGTGTCCACTCAATGGGTGTCCGTGATGTTAGATTACTTTCTTTCCTCGACCGGTTGGGTTTTGCTTTCCTTGAGACCCTTCCTGATTCACCTGAACCGCTCTCTCTTGCCGTTAATAGCTGGTACAGCGGTTGGGCGATGCGTGAAAAATTTGGGATATAAGAACGGTAGTAAGACAGGAACCCTAACATCTTCCGTACGTCGCCCACTGTGGATGGTCTCCTCTCCTTCAAGGCCTGAACTGGCGCAATCTCCTCTGGGTCCATCGTATAACCTTCACCAGACACCATCTTCCCCAGGAACCTCACTTTGCGCTTGAAGAGCTCACATTTTTTGGGGGTGAGCTTTACACCATGCTCTTTGTAGCGCTGGAGCACCAGCCGCACATGGGCCAAATGATCTTCAAAACTGCTGCTATGGACCAAGTTGTCATCTAGGTAGGGTTGACATATGGTGTCCCTCAGGCCTAACAAGCAGCTTTCCATACTTCTTTGGAACTCAGCTGGTGCCGAACTCAGCCCAAATGGGATTCGTATCCACTGGTACAGCCCCCACGGGGTTATAAATGCTGATAGCGGCTGGCTCTCCTCATCCAGGAAGCCCTGGTGGTATGCCTTCCCCTGGTCCAAAACAGTAAACCAAGTGCTTCCACTTAACGCATCCAGCATGTCTTGTATCTTAGGGATTGGGTGGCGATCAGGCACTGACTTCTGGTTTAGCTCCCGGTAGTCACAGCACAATCGCAGACTGCCATCTTTTTTCCTCACGCAGACTACTGGAGATGAATATGCAGACCTGGAGGGAGCCACCCAGCCTTTATTTAGCAAGTCTTGTAGGTACTCCTTGACCTCATCATGCAAGGGCTTTGGGACAGACATATAAGTTTTCTGCACAGGCCTTGTATCATGAAGTGTGATGTGCATCTTTAATGATGGAATGCAACCGATGTCATCATCATTGTAAGCAAAAGCTTGACACTCATCCCTCAGTACTTTTCTCACAGCTTCCTCCTGAGCTTTTGGTAGATGGTCCAGATTCACAGGGGGATCCCATGATGGTGGTGGTGTTTTGGCTCTTAAATCATCAGTGGTCTTTTCAGAGTCTGGCTCACCAGTTTGGACTCTCTCTGCCAGGGGTTTCTCAAGTCCAGTGGGGTGGACTGCCACAGGATACACTGTTTTCACAGGCTGTAAGTGACCCAAAATTTGATTTCTCTGCAGAGTGATGCTATGCTTTGCTGCATTGACAATAGATATGGGTATATACTTGATGTGTCTTGCAGGAATCTTCACAACTACTTCACTTAATTCTAACTCTTGAACTGAGCTTACCTCGCTGGGTGAGAAGAGTAGTTCTTGGCCCTGATACTGAGACCCTACGTGAGCACGGACCATTACAGTGGTCACTTGATTCGCAGGCAAGTACACATGCTTTCTCCCAATTTTCACCACCCCCACTGTTACATCTCGCTCCTTACTCCGGATCAGTTTCATCAGTGTGTGCGCCTCGCTGTGGGTGATTGAAAATGCAGAGCTCATTGTATGTAGCGTTTTCCTCTCTCCCTGTGGGGCATCTTCGATCCTGTTCACAACCTCTTCGATTACATTGAACCCAATAATTGGGTCCTCCGCCACTGTTGGATCACTGGACACCAGCATGGGTACTTTTAACAGTGGTGTTGGGAATGTGCCTCCATCCAGTTGGAAATTAACCTCCACCCACCCAATGAATGGAATCTCTGTGTTGTTCGCTGCCAGCCCAGTCAGGGTTGCCTCTCCCAACAACTCTTCCAGAGGCTGAATGACAGTATCAGGGAGGTGTTGTTGTCGCCAAGCATCATTTACAATGCAAGCTTGTGCCCCTGTGTCCCACAGCGCCTCCATCAGCTGACCATTCAGACGGCAGTTGACCAAGCAGCGCTTTCCAATCAGTTTAATGAGCTGTGATTCATGTTGGGGTGGGAGATACTTTACAGCACAGAGATTGGAATTTACTTCCACCGAGGTTAACTTAAATGCATGGGCGTTTGACATGGCCACTTGAGATGGTTGATTACTTTGTATGCGGTCCCCGGGAAAGATAGATGCAGAGGAATGGGACACTTCTGGGAGGACTACTGATGGCCCCGTCTCAGCAGTCCTTGGTCGTTTCCCGACTGTGAGCTCTGTACTCTGCATCCACGTGAGAAATGGCCTGTTTGTCCACATTTGAAGCAGTGTTGACAGTTTTCACCTACTTGCTCTTCCCTACATTTCTTACAGCCCCGCTGTCGTTCTTCTCTGTACCGGGAGGATGTCTTATTATTTGCTTCCATTACAGCTGTAATCATCTGTCTCATTTCAGCTCTCAGCTCCTCCATGAGCTTTTTAGTGTCTGGAACTTCGTTATTGACCTTCTGACATTCTTTAGATTCCCTTCCTTTCACAGTTCTGATCGCCATAGCCATACCAGGCTCTTTTGCTGACTGCGCAGCCATAGCAGGTGCGTACTCAGATCGTGGGTCGGTATGGAACTCATGTATGCGGGGAGGTTTACCTGCATGGAGCCTTTTCAGTTTCTCTTGTCTTTCGCCTTCCAGCTTAGCAGCCTCATTCACCGCTTCAATCAGCTCCTCATCCGTTGTCCTAATGTTATTGAGTAAGGGCTGTATCTGGAATTTCAGAGAGTCACTCGTAAGTCCGGTTTCAATTGAACGCAGAAATTTACGCTGGATGATATCTCTGCTATAGCGGTCGTCATCACCATCCTCAGCTTTCCACAGCAGCTTCTCTTTCAATTCAATTGCCCTGAAGATGAAGTTCTGAACTGACTCTTTGGGTTCTTGGGATACATTTATGAGCTGGTGATACAGAGCAGTTGTACTGTCAACTTTGTAATGGCCCTTTAAGATTGTGTGTAACGATTGGAGCGCAAGACCACGCTTAATCTCCAACATATCTCTCAATGGTAAGCCTGGGGTGACAGCCCTAACCACTGCCTCTACTATCTCAGTCTCAGAGTGGCCCTTCTCTAATCCCACTTCAATTTGACGAATTAGACTGGGGTATGACAGTTTTTCTTTCTGTCCACTTTCTCCTATCTGTCCCCAGATCTTGAATTCTCTTCTTAGAGTCACTTCGGTCAGTTTCTGAGAAGGTTCAATACTCTTCTCATACCTTGTTTTACTGTTAAAAGGCTTGCGACTGTCTATCCTCCTTTCAGTCTTACAATAACTTCCCTCATCTCGCTGCGAGCGGCTAAGATACTTTTCTTCCAGCCCTCTTACATGAGTTGGTTTCTCTCCCGTCACCTCCACGTCAGTGGTACCAAATCTCACCTCACTCATGAATGCGAGTAAATCTTTGAAGTGCTGAATGACATCACTCTCGCTCTCCTTCTCCTGTATTTCATCCAACATGCTTTCGACTGTCCTAATGAGCAACCGTCTGGGCTTACCTGAGGACACATCACATTTCAGGTAACGACAAACCTCCTGCAGATGATCTTCGTCCAACTGCCAGAGATCGGCGCTCACTTGGTCATGAAGGTGCTCCATGGCTAAGTTCGTCTCTGTACGAAGAGGTAGTCTCTGTCACACTGCTCTACCTCTCCTGGCTGGCTCGCCAAAATATGTTACACATTTAGAAAGGATCAGACGTCTTTTCTGGTGCAACACATTTAATATTGGTTTTTTTTGCATGCAATCCTGCAAGACAGATTTAACAGTATACAATTAGTCATTCATGGAGCATCTCAATTCGGTGTGTTATCTGCTCGTCTCTGCGTTAACTGCTATATTACGTGCATTCTTAAATCCAGTATGACATTTTCTAATTGCTCATTGTAACATTACCTGTTGCTCACTAACCTAAATTAACATTCACTTGAACATACAGTTTGCAAATGAAACATGTGAACGTACAATCTATCTTGCCCCATATCAAAAAAACAAATAACCCTTGTTAAACTTAATTTGAATCTATACATTTCCCCTTAATTGTCTGTTAAACACTTTTCAAAGTATATACATTCCCTTTCCCAGCATGAATTGTTACTCTAAATAACACAATACACTTTAATGTTCTCTTATGTCACATTTCACGACCCTTTTAGACTATTAATGAGCAAATCACTTCGTTTGAGTTTCCCTTAACTCTAATGTCCCCGCTGCATACAATTTGCTCAAAATGGCGGACACCCGCGAACTCCACGTGCGCTACTGAACTCGCGTCACTTTAAGTATTATTTTACCCGTCAGTATCACACAACCGCTGAATAAAATTACTGTGCATACTTTCTTTCCATCTCTATTGTACAATACCAATTATTGTTTCACATACGAGCTTTCATTGCCGTCATTTCTGATCACGCTCTTATCACGGGTAATAAGAATAGTTTTTATGCTCAAAACCTACCGAACACAAATCCTAAATACCCAAACACTAAACATAACTGCTCATGGACCACCCTGACCCACAATAGACACAAGCAATCTTACCTGCAAGACAGATTTAACAGTATACAATTAGTCATTCATGGAGCATCTCAATTCGGTGTGTTATCTGCTCGTCTCTGCGTTAACTGCTATATTACGTGCATTCTTGAGCAGACCTTGGAAAGAGCTCCCTCTAGTGGTTTGGACTAATTGCTATACCCAGTATACTTATGAGTACATGTCATTCTTGCAGATATCTATCAATGTCACTAACAGGAGTCAAAGACACACTTCAAGCGCATTCAGAATTTTAGTCTGAATAGATTACTCTGAATATAAAAGTATAATAGTCTCAAATTTTGGGGGGGGGGTCTTCCGTTTCTGTTTTAATTTACACTAGTGCCACACCATACGCCTTATTCACTGCAGCGCCATCTTTGATTTTTAATGAGAATGAAAGCGAGGCTGTGAGGGATAGACTTGCATCTCTTCAATGGGCTGTACTGTTATTTAATGTGTTTTCGGATTGTTCTGCTCATGAAACACTGGAAAAATATCTTTCCAAGAAATGTCAGTTGACAAAAAACTCCCGACAATGTAAGCTGTGGAAAATTTTAAGTAATCTAGCCGCTTTATTCACCTTTTTACAGCGGATGCCATTGGAAACACGGTAAGTCTATTCCTCACAGCCTCACTTTCATACCTGTCATGGCGCTGCTCTGAATAAAGTCTATTATAGTTAGTTCACACAAAAACTGAAAATGATCAAATAATTTACTCACACTCAAGCCGCCCTAGGTGGCTCCATAGGGTTAATAAATTCCTTCTGAAGCAAAGCGATGCATTTTGTAAGAAACATCAATATTTACAACTTAATAAACTCTAATCACTGGATTCTGTAAAAGGTCCAATATGTACGAATTTTGTAATAAAATATCCAAAAATCACTTGCACAGTGTGATATTTCCTGCAGTCGTGTACTTACAATATCCCAAAAGTCTCCAAAGTTCTTTTATTTTAGAGAAATTCCAATTTTAAATAGCCAAGTGGCCGTCCCGGAAAAAAAATGTCGCCTGTCAATGACGCAATAGATTCCGCGCTATCCTCGGCTATCGTCGTTTCTGCTCGTATTGCCATAGCCATGACGTAACCATAGCGACAGACGCGGACAACTGCGTAGTGAGTAACGTTTAAGCCTAGTTCACACTACATGATTTTAAAATGTCAGGCTGAACTGTGCAGTTCACACTACATGACTTGCTCTCAGTGAAATCATGAGTGTTCAAGTTGTTTACCTGTTCACACAACACAACGTGATTGATCCACAACAGGAGGTGACTCACTACACGAGTTAACAACGCACTACATAGAGATACAACCACGATCGGATGATAAGAGCATATCATTTGTGACTCAATGAGAGCTGTTTCAGTACTATAGTACGGTCTAAATCCTGAAAATAATCAAACAAATAACGAGTTGACAACAACACGATTCTATCTGGTCTAGAAACCATGTTTTGTCACGAAAAACCACGCAATAAAACGAACCAGAAATGACGCGAAACTGCAGAGAAGAACACAACACGCGAATATGGACGTCAGACAGAAACTAGTGCTGCACACTGTTTGCTCGACGATCTGCTCTGAGAAAAAAAAAAATGCAAAAAAGAAAAGAAAAAGTAAGATTTACCTGGTGTCCTCAACCCATGCGTTGCTATGATTGGCTGTACTCATGACATCACTGAGATTGAGTCGCGCGACTGCTCGAGATATCTAGCAGGCTAGATATTTTTCTGAGCTCGGTGACCTGTCTGCGAGCTGTCTGCGAGCTGTCTTTAGTGCGTTGTTGGCTCTTTCACACTAACGGATTGGCGAGCGTTAATCGTCCGCTAATCGCCCGCGATTTGCACGCGATAACACCCTGACTTGTCGGCGACTCAACGATTTGCAAATCGGGCTTAAATCGGGCTTAAAATCACGTAGTGTGAACTAGGCTTTAGCGGCACCCAGTTCTTGTTTCGTTCAAACATAGACCATCGCAAGCAGACTTTGGGAAAAACAAGGAGAACTAGAATGAGGATCAATATCAGCGTGATGTTTTTGAGATGCCGAGAGCTAGCGTCTGAGACTGACTTCCACTCGACAGAGAGCTAGCGTCCGTGACTAATTTGGACTTGACAGAACTTCACGAGTCACGACACCGTGTCCTAACTACCTATAAAAGGTCATATAAAAGATATCTTTTCCATGTTAATCAGAGTTTTTGTCCTAACCAGACGCGACGGCGACACGCGAAGTTTCTAATTTCCTATTTCTGCGACTAGAATGAGTACGAGTACACAGTTTATTTTTAGTTAAAAATAGGTCACGGTGCCACAAGATAACGGATAATTTACCTCAGATTTTGAAAGCAGGTAATATAGTGAAATCTATGCAATATAGCCTACAACTGTACTTCATTACAAAATTAGTCAATGATATGTTTTGTTAATATTTTGATTTTTATTAATGTTATCTCTTGATTTGATTATGTCCTTACCCATTTCCAATGCGAGTGCGGGCCAGCAGTGTGCTTTCACGCACACGCTGTTCTGCGTGGCTGTGATTTTTTTAAGGTGTGGCGTCTCACAGTCGCGTCGCGTCTAGTGTGGACAGACACACTTGCTGTCGCTGGAATTTTATCGCGTCGCGTGTAGTTAGGACGGTGTTAGTCAGGTGAGCAAATGCACATAAAACAAATCAATGTTATAACGTTAGCTTGACATGATGAAATGTTAGAATATGGTCAGTAGCCTATGTTATTCTTATGTTGATCTAGCTGCTAGTTTCGTATAGCAAACAAACTACAGTAACACGTAGAATAACATAACTTTCAACACACATTAAAAATGCCGTTTAGTGTGATCGTGTAACAGCGTGTCCTAACTACACGGGACGCGACGCCGCGACACGCGATAGAAGGTATCTTTTCCATGTTTGGCCGTGTGTCCACCAAAGCGTTTTTCCACGCGCCTGGCGTATGTTTTCAATTGTTTTCATGAGCGTACCGAGGCGCTGAGCGTTTTTTTCAGCTGAAGCGCCGAGCGCCCAACGTTTTTTACTGGTCGCTGGGAGTTGAAAAATGTTCAACTTTGGATAAAATGCAGCACTCATCACTGTCACTTTTTATCCAGCCGTCCAATCACAGTGGAGGAGGGGCGGGACTAATACCACACCGACCAACTGTCACAACATTCAACTGCTGCGGATATTCTGTATCATAGCAATGAAACGTCTCAACGGAAAAAACGCTGCGCTACTTACTTACCAAAAGTTGCTCCAGGTCGCGCTTCGCTGTCTCTGTGCATGATTAAAATTTGTCTTGGCGCAGCTACTAAAAGATTTACAACTGTCAGTTAGTTTGCTCTCGTGACATCTACGTCCACGTCGTCAAGCTCAGTTTGAGCCTGCGCAGAACGCTTGGCTATCAGGAAGTGAGTGCCCATGTTGAGCTTCAACTCTCTCCGTTGAAATCAACGGGGTCGCTGTGTCCATTTCTTTTACTGTCTATGGATCAAATGCAGTGACACAATAGGTCACACACATATGCAAATTAAGGGGCATGTATTGGACCTTTAGACGTACTAATTTATTTACATCTAAACAATGTGAGATACTGTTGTTTTATCTGTGATTCCATGTCATTTGTGATTTGCAAGTTTGCATTTTCAAGATTTGCCATGTACAGGTCTTTTGTAAAGTGATCCTATTTCATTAAAGTGATTCTCATTTCAACCAGATGATCCCACGGTAGCTGCACGCATCTGTCTGGCGGGCATCTCGGCATGGCTCAACCTGGCAAAGACTGAGCTTCTCGTCCTTCCTGCCAATCCATCTCTGCAACACGACTTTGCCATCCAGCTAGATTCATCATCAATCACCCCATCAAGGTCAGTCAGAAATCTTGGAGTAATATTTGATGACCAGCTGACCTTCACAGACCATTACAAAGACAACTCGATAATGCTGGTTTGCACTGCACAACATCAGGAAGATCAGGCCTTTCCTAACTGAGCATGCCACTAGGGCTGGGTATCGATTCACATTTCAATTTCGATTCGATTTCGATTCACAAGCTCTCAGTTCGATTCGATTTCGATTCTCGATTCAATTTTCGACTTCGATTCTCGATTCCTGATTTGATTCTCGATTCGACTATAATGAAGATGTAATACAAATCCTATATTTATAAAAAAGAACAGTGGACATAAGTTTACTAGTGGTTAATTAATACAAAGAAATTAAGAGCCATAAACCTGTATATAAAACTCTTTTTATTTTAGGTACACTAAATGCATATAAAGAATAAACAGGATTTTGATGCAATATGCAAAAAAAGTCAGAACAGTCGCACAGCTTGATCAAACAGTATCATGTTATTTTATGTTTAAGATAGATATAGATAAATAAATATATAAATATTTAGACATTTTTTTACATTGATCTTACCTAAATGGTAATGTAATTTTTTTGTTTATTTTTGTTTTTGTTTTAAGAGTTTATGTATGGAAGCTTGATTTCAATCTTTGAATTAAATTGAAAAAAGTAGCACAAATAAATACAATAGAATAAAGACACAAATTAAGAGACATTTTGGGGTAGTTTTTTGGGTACGTCAGAAATACTACAGAAACTGAATAAAGTAATCCAATGTAAAATAACACTGGATAGTCTTTTTAGTCCAGACTGAATTAAATACAAAGGCTTTTAATTCTGATTGCTTACAATTAATACTATATTCTGTTGTTATGACAACAGAATTAATGACTGACACAAATGGCTGCGTTCACTTTAAGAACTAGTGCGCGAATCCATACTGTTTCATTAACTTTCTGTCACACGCGTTTAATGCTAATTTAAGACATTACCGACTGTCTTTACGAGGTTACTCACCAAGACCAGAGTTTTGACATAATGTCGCGTGTTTTAAAGGGTAACTAAACACCAAAACAACTTTTTTTTAGTTAATGATCTGTAAGAATGGAGCTTCATAAATGCTGTTCATTGATTCGAGTACATTTTTTGACAATTGAGTATAAAGTGTTTTGATTTTCAAATATATGGTGTAAAAACGTCTGAGTGCTGCCCTCTTCAGGTTAAACGGAAAGCTCCTGCAGTAGGGGTACTTTCTGACGTAGGGAACTCTCAGACGCGACTCTGTCACACCCTTGGTGCGAGCTCACCACGCCCTTGGCAGCCCCTGGTATAAAAGCATCTGGTTCCGTCAAAACTACTGTATATTAGCATCTAGTTAGCATAGCATTTATATAGTTATTTATGAAAACAATCAGGATAGAGTATTGTTGCATCTATTTAGCATAGCATTATATAGATAATTTAGATTATTTTCTGTAGCTAGTAGCATAGTACAGTTAGGATAGCTTCAAGTTAGCATAGATTTATCAGTGTTTAGTACAGTGATCAGGATAGTGACGGAATAGAGGTGGACATGGGCTTCTCCACACAGCTCCACACGCAGTGCCAAACACTGCTCCTCCTGCATGGACTCCTCCACCGCAGCGGCGTCTTGATGTGAGTGATCATGGATATTTTAATCACAATTTATGGTTACGATAAAGTTAATCCTCTGGGGTCAACAAACGAGCCGGTGCATTTTGCTGGAATTTTTCACATAGCGGCAGAATATAAATATGAATACATGCCCACAGAGCGTGCGCTATTGAGATCAACACGACGACAAAACTTATCAGATGCCGGTCGCGATGCGGGAGTTAAGACCGCAGTTTGAGCCAGCGGCTCGAATGGATTTGGCCCTGTGTCTACATACAATTCACCTCATCCACTTCAGGTGAAGGTGAGGGAGAAAAGTCCTCGACTTCAAATGGCCGCTCTGTTGCAAAGGCAGCTACTTGCGTCACTCCAGTCTCGCTCTATTTTAGAGTCTGACAGCAGCTGTCACTCACGGCGGGTCTCAGGTGCACGCCCCCTGGCCCCGCTGGGGTCTGCCCATTTTTTCAGCATTTTTCAAATATTGCTAGTGGGTGGAGTCAGGCTCTGACCAGGGGTTTAGTTACTCTTTAACTGTTAAAGTGATATAATCCAGGGACAAAAATTTTGTTTCTGGCGAGCTGTTTGTGAGGCAGTGAAAGACATCTCTGAGAGTGCGCGAGCATGGGATGGTTTAACATTGCTTGTAAAACACAAAAAGACGTGAAAATGATAAACGTTAGTTACGATCATAGGTTGCAATGCTGGCCCGATTGTTAAGTGAATATTCCGTCATGTCCCGACTCCTGAACGCGTGTGTGTATCGACAGCTGCAGCGCTTGGCGTTTGCCTAGTGCAGAGAGCCGAGAAGATGCAGCACCGTGTCCGCGAGCCCTTTATATGGAAAAAATCGATTCGTGGCCGTTGAGAATCAATTTTGAATCGAACACATTTTAAAAAACGATTAATCGAAAAATCGATTTTTTTGCCCAGCCCTACATGCCACGCAACTTCTTGTCTAGGCCCATTGCATTACTGCAATGTTCACTAAACCTTACTCTAAATGTGTAACTAAACCTCTACAAATGATTCAGAACGCCGCAGCTCGTCTCTTCTTCAACAAGCCCAAAAGAGCTGTAAAAAATTAGCTTTATGAAATATTAATTATCAATAATAACTTGTTATGATTAATTATGAATATTTGGGTCTGTTAATTAGATTAATTTGATGTGGCTAAATTAATATTACAATCAATTAATCAGGTTGTCCAACAAACTCTTTTGATTATTCATTCATTATAAGCAAAGCGAAATAAAATGGGCCGAAAACCGCCTGTTGAATATTATAGGTTGTATTTTTAATCAGTTTGAATATTTTGGAAGTGAAATATGACAGGTGAATATGGATTATTGAATTTTTACTAATGAAAAGGTTTTTGAAATGTTGATTTTAAATATTCACAGCTTAAATATTCAACCGTGCTAATTTTTGGCCCATAAAAATGCAAGCCCTAAAAATACAATGCATTAAAATACAAGCAGGGGTAATGCAATGTATATTTTTTTCCAAATAGTATAATTCAACATGCTTTTTGTTTCAAAAACATTTGGCATTATTTTACTTCCATAGTCTGTGCAGGAAGAGGATGGATCTCTTTGCCAGATTCTCCCTGAACTGGCACATCACATCAGAGCCATCAACATGGACAATAAATCTGACCTATGTGTGGCAACAGTTCTTTTAGCTTGTGAAAGGCTTCCTCGCATTCAGTCAAATATGTCTTAGAGGAGCAGCGTTTTTTTCTTGTCCAGTTCGCGGGCTGCCAATGTAGCAAAATGGAGAAGGTTTTTCCAGTCAAAAAACAAACACACACTAGAGAATGATCTCCAAAGAAAATTAGAGAAAGATCAAAAAAAATACAAATCAAACAAAGGTAAGAACTTCTACACTTCTACTTTTATCACACTCCCTAAATACTCCCAAACTAATTTTTAATAACAAACCATGTGGTTTACGTTTCAACGCATGCAAGTTCTGATGAAGACTCGCATGAGTCAAAATATTAACCACAGGGTTTGTTATTAAAATAGTTTTAAGCATTTAGTAAGTGTGAGAGGTGATTCCCTTGTATAACGAATCTCCTGTACCTGCCGATTTGTCCAAAAGCTCTAGCTTTCCTTTTTTTCAGTGATTTTGGCTTCCAGCTTTTCCATGTGTGGTCTAATTTTGCCCTAACCAATAACGTAACCTCCTTCAGCCTGAGATATTCTGATCCAGCACTCCTCTATGATGACCCTACACAGAGGATAAAGCGGCATGGAAGATGGATGAACGGATAAATTAGGATAAGGTAACTTACAGTTTGTGTCTGTGAGTATTTCTTCTGGTTGATGGTCAGTTATGGCATTTAAAGACTTTAAAACATCATTTAGATGGAAGAGAATCTCTTTCCAGGACCTACTGTAGATCACCACATCATCCAGGTAAAATCCATTCAACTTTGAAAAGAAGTCCCTAATGGACACAAAATGGCATTATGGTATACTGGTTTAGCCCATGGGAAAGCTGTACAAGAGGGGAACTGTTCAATCCTGATCAGCCTTCCTGCAGAGTTTAGATCTGACATTATTCAAACACACCTGAACTAGGTAATCAAGGTTTTGCAGTTATAAAATGCAGCTGTGTTAGAGTATAGGGATGGAACTAAACTCTGCAAGAGTGCAGATCTCCATGAGCTGAATTGATCCCCATGTGTATACTGTAGGAACTACATTAAGTACAGTAAGTGTTTGAGTAATTGGCACTTGCTAGTTTCCTTTACAAATGCCTACTTTTTTTCATAAGACTTTCTAGAGTCTTGATACACAATCATAAAAAAACAATTTCTCCAACTTATGAAACCCTCCATCAGGAGCAGCCACATATAGTAACACACAGTGCACACATACTGGCAGCAGAGTCCTGCACCTGTGCTCTCTGTTTGCAATGAAAGAGGGTGACAGACTGACATGAGGGCCTCTGGGCCGGTGGTATAAAACCAGGACCTGTCCCAAGATGCAAATCTGCCCCCAGATCGAGTTTTGGAGCATGAAAGTCGGAGTCAGGGGAGAGGTGTTGTGTGATGGGCTGGATCATGCCTCACCGAACCCATTTATTCTCTCTGATCTGACTGAATTTATGCAGTCTTTTCATTGCCCTCATACATAGAGTAATCTTTAAAAAAATAATACACTGTGCTTTTGTAAGAAGTATTACAGATTAAATTTCTTAAACGTTTTGTCAATTTGGAATGAGTAACATATTGGCTAAATTACATTCAGAGAAATTGCTTTTTTATTATTCCAAAATGGACATGTGGGAACATCGTAGGCAGAAAATGTAAAAACTGAAAGATCTCTCGCTTTTTCTTAGAAAAGCTGCTCTTTCCAATTACTAAATTGGATCTATATGGTTCAAAATAATCCTGAGTAAGTTCTAAAGCAACACACTATGAGCTTTTACCAAGAAAACATCCACCAAAATAGTTCTGATCCTGTGAGGACAGATGAATCTAGAAAACACAGTCTAATTCACCATCAGGGACCGAGTCAAGAAAGCACCTCAAAAAAGACCCTGCCTCCTATCAACAATTGCAATTCCTCATGGCCTCGTGATGTTTATAAAGGCGACTCCACAATCTGACCTGCATCTTTAGGACTAAAAACGTCTATCTGGTAAGTTGCACACGTTTTCTTGTCTTTTCTATCTTCTCGATCTTCATGTTATGCATATTGATAGCCCTAAATACCTTTATACATGCATTAATAATGTCATTATTTGTGCCATAGGGTTTTTTCTTAAACAAATGGTTGTTTATTTTGCAGTTGTTTAGATTATGCTTAGAGTATTTTCAACTATTCTACCTAAAAAGAGTTTTTGATATTACAATGTAAGTGACACTGATGGTAATAAGAGATCATTGGTACATTTTTTTTTTTTAAACTTTGAAGTTTTCTTTTAATCGGATTGTTTTTTCTTAATTTTTACAACAGTAACTAATAAAATATGATGATTTAAAATTGTACTTGCTAGATTTAGCTAAATTTAAATCTAGCTAATTTTTTTAACATTCAAAACAAGTACAAGACTTGTAGGTGGAAGGTGAAAAATACATTTTTTTATGGAGAAGGGAAACTGATAAGTCACTCATTCAAAGTTTTAATATCTGCCCCAAAACATCTTAACAATACTGATGCAGTACATTATTGGCAAAATGAGAAGAGAAAGCTATGTGAATTCAGTAACTGGTCATACCAGCAAAGTGATTTAGAAATTTTGCAGAGTTTAGCAGAATCATGTTGACAATGTGGGAAAACAGTCCATGACTTATTAACATTCATCTGGAATTATTTTGGTGAGAGGACACGCACTAATAATAATATAAGATATTTTTACCTATGATTCCTCTTCAAAAGAACAAAACCAAGAGCCATTTTTTTTTCTCCTTGCATTTATAATGCTGTGCCTTGGCAATTTATGCCTTTTCTGGTCTACTTTAGTCATGATGGAGTCAACACTCGAACCAAGTGAATATTATGTGTTAATTATAACATTAATATTACCAACATTATTATCAGTATTATAAACAGTCAAGCGTTCTTTGGGGGTGTTTGGCTCACTTGGTGTAAGATCAGTCACAAGTTCAGAGATCCTTCAAAGATTCATAAGAAGAGCACACAAAAAAG
This sequence comes from Pimephales promelas, assembly GCF_016745375.1. The sequence continues at coordinate 420,704 of NW_024121988.1, forward strand.
AGAGTCTGTTTGATAACTCTTGTATGGAAAATAAGAGATTATGTGACCGAATCAGGCAAACATATTTGTTCTTTTTCATTTATTATGAGAATTGATTAGCTTTACCTCTGTTGTACAGCACTATTAAGAAAGATTCACCCCACTGCATGTTTTGCTTCAGCAGTAAAAGGGGTGGTGGGGAGGAAAGTAGCACAAGGAGCTCAAAAAAGTTACCAATAGGTCAATTCATTTATTCATTTTCAATAATGTAACTATACAACCCCTTAAAACTGCCTCAAACTGCTTTCACCAGTTGATGAAATTATCAATCAAAAACACACCTTCTTGCAATCTATATTTCTGCTAAGTTGGTGTTGCACCTGTCACCGAGAAGAGGGAGGAGGGATGTGGTTGAAACTTGTTTGGCTATAATGTAATGATTATGTAAATTAAAATTGTTTCAGATATAGAATACAGTGTTATTTTTTTTCTTCTTCTTTGAAGCATGCATAAGACCATGAATATACATTAAAGGATTAGTTCACTTTTGAAAAAACTTTTGCTGATAATTTACTCACCCCCATGTCATCCAAGATGTCCATGTCTTTCTTTCCTCAGTCGAAAAGAAATTTAGGTTTTTGATGAAAACATTCCAGGATTTTTCTCCATATAATGGACTTCAATGGGAACCGGATGGTTCAAGTATCAAAAGACGGTTAATAGCTGTTTCAGATGCAGCTTCAAATGTCTTTAAACGACACCAGACGATGAATAAGGGTCTTATCATGCGAAACGATCGGTTATTTCAAAACTTATTCCAAAAATGTAACTTTTATAAGGACAAATGCTAGCCTTGCTAAATTCTCTGAGGCGCGTTTGTAACGTCACGTAATACGTAATTACGTTCAAAAGGTCACGGGCGACGTAGCCGAAAGTACAGAATCAAAATCGTCCGACATCGTTGTTTTTCCTTTTAATTCCTTTTTTTGTAAACGGCGTTTGAGTTAGTTTGCACGTTCAACCTATGCGTTCAACTTGTAAACACTGACTCTGTACTTTCGGCTACGTCGCCCGTGACCTTTTGAACGTAATTACGTATTACGTGACGTTACAAACGCGCCTCAGAGAATTTAGCAAGGCTAGCATTTGTCCTTATAAAAGTTACATTTTTGGAATAAGTTTTGAAATAACCGATCGTTTCGCATGATAAGACCCTTATTCATCGTCTGGTGTCGTTTAAAGACATTTGAAGCTGCATCTGAAACAGCTATTAACCGTCTTTTGATACTTGAACCATCCGGTTCCCATTGAAGTCCATTATATGGAGAAAAATCCTGGAATGTTTTCATCAAAAACCTAAATTTCTTTTCGACTGAGGAAAGAAAGACATGGACATCTTGGATGACATGGGGGTGAGTAAATTATCAGCAAAAGTTTTTTCAAAAGTGAACTAATCCTTTAAGGGAGTAAACGGTCAAATCTGTTTTTTTGTTGACTTCAAATTTGGAATTATACTGATTTAAAGCAGTGTTTCCCAACCCTGGTCCTTCTGTACCACAACAGTAGACATTTTGGACGTCTTTCTTATCTAGCACACCCATTTCAGGTTACAGAGTCTCTACTTAACGAGCAAGTTGAATCAGGATTGATTATGGAGACATACAAAAAGTTGTGTAGAGTTGGGCGTACATCTGAACCACTGTTAAGAACCACTGAATGAGAGTGTGTGAATAGTTCACAACAGACTTCTCAAATAACTTTAACACTTGTCAGAATCAAGTTTCCATTATCCCCCTCTAGCTGGTTGAAGTCCCCAGGGCTGAAGGAGAAAAACACGACTGATTAAGATCAATCCCTGAGAGCCTCCTTATCCTTTAGCAGGCGTACCACTGGAGAGAGTTTAGCCTGAAGGCAGAGAGAGTAAGGACATGAGAGTCCTTCTGAGACCCTTGTGGAGCAGTGGAACAGTGGTACTTGACTTAGGGTGGTGCTTCACCAACACTCGACTATAAAGGAGACAGATGAACCACAGAAGTTGTGGTTTGACATGTTTTATGTTTCCCAACTTTTGTCCTGGAGGACCGCCAGCAGTGTACCTTTTGCATGTCTTCTTACAGTATCTAATTGTAACACATCTATTGAAGCCTACACTGTTAAAATTTTCGTTGTGAATTTACAGTAAATAATTGGATAAATTTTGCATTACTTTCACAGTAAGGATTACAGTAATATAATGTGAAATATGCTCACAGCAATTTACTGTAATTTTATATCTGTGATATTACAGTACATTACTGGGGAATTACAATATGAAGAGTTCAGATGCAAAAGCCTCTAAATGCCATTTGAAATTTTCTTCTTTAATAATGATTTTTATCAAACTTTTATATTTAAGTTCAGTAATTTCACCTAAATAACAATTAATAGATAAATATCATTGCCATTAAAGTGAAATTACTGAACTTAAATATACAAGCTTGATAAAAATTATCATTCTAGAAGAAAATTTCAAATGGCACTTAGAGGCTTTTGCATCTGAACTCTTCATATAAACACACACACACAATATAACCCCCCCCCCCAACAACAAACAACTCTGAGGTTAAGTCAATGTTAGCCCAATGGCATATTTATTAACACATATGTTTCAATGTACAGCAAGAATTTAAGAAATTAATTTTTTTAGAATTTCAACTTAGATTGTTTTCATAAAAGCCATTTTAAAATGCAGAAAATGCAGAGACATTGTGCAAACTTTTAACTGTGGAGCCTGACAAGTACCACTGCTAAAAAACACTATGACGCCCACTCAAAGTCAATTAGTTTCCTCAATAGGGTGCTAATATGAGGGTTCATTGTGGTCCTCTTCTTGGTCTTCGATCCTCTTTCGGGATTGATGCCCAGGAAGCACCTGTTAATAAGCAAAGATAGTTTCAGTTCTTAACACTTTTCACTCGTGTTTGTTGTTCTAACCGAATCCTGGTCCAACGCACAAGGTGTGCACGGATCTACACTTCGGATTCTGACCGGGAATAGTAACGTTAGACCACCCGATAATCTTTGAAACACTTATTTCAACGTGCGATTTGGGACGTAAGTTACTAATTCTGTTTTCGAATACTATTTAGGACGGTTAGTATGTGAATTGGGACGCAGAAATGTATTAACTTAAACAGCTAACGGTTAGCCCTGCTAATCTATGATAACATTGACTAAGTACAGAAATGTGCACACATAAATAGTAATGTTTGTCCCATCACTGATTTTATAAACTCTACAAAAAACAGATTTGTCTAAACGGTGATAGACATGAAAATAGCAAAACTCGATCGTCATTACTAACTATTATGCTGTGAGAACTTTCAACAATTCCGGGCAGCTGCTAACAAAATGTGAACTGTGTCATGCGATAAACGTTTATTTGAAAGTAAATATTATCATATTAAAATAAAATGGGTGTAAGTGCTGCAAACATGCATGCTCACCTTCTCCGTTAAGCCCGAAATAGAAGAGGCGGCGGGAGACGACGGAGCCTGCAACAGTTCGGTTATGTCACATGACTTCCCAGGGCATAGGCTACAGTATTTCACTGCAATAATACTGTTTGATGCTGTGAAATCCTTATTTTTTTTCACTGTGTTGCTGTGATATTACAGACCTTGCTGTGACATAACAGCAGGTTTTAAATTGCAATGTTTTATTGTAAAATAAGAGTTAAATGCTGTAAAATCCAAGGATATTGTAGTTTTTACAGGTATTCATTGGGATATTACAGGGAAATGTAATCACAACAAGTTACTGTGAAATAATACTGTTAATTATTGTGAAATGCTGGTAATTTTTAACAGTGTATAATAATGAGGTGTTTGATTGGAGTAGGGGTGTCCAATCCTGGTCCTGGAAGACCAACTTCCTGTATGATTTGTTTCCTACCCTGATGAAATGCGTCTAAACCAGCTTAAGAAAATCTTCAGGATGACTAGAAACTTCCAGGTTGGTGTGTTGGGCCAAGTTCTGCAGGACATTCACTCTCCAGGAGGAGGATTGGACACCCTTGGAATAGGGAGACGTACCAAATGTGCAGTGTTGGGGGTCACTCCAGAACCAGGGTTGGAGAGAAACAGTGAATTAAGTCATGCAACACATGACATTCCTGGCAAATCAATTTTCATGTTAAATCAAATGGGGCTGGTCTCATGTCTGTTTATTATAGACCCTGAATTCCCTCTTGACAGTTGTTCTGCACAGATGTGTTGTTGTGTACCCTGGGTACTTGTAATTGTTGCATTGGCTATCCTCCTATGGGTATATGTAGCAGGATAACAGGAGAATATCCCCTTGGGAGACACTGTTTGTCATAGCTGATGTATTGTCAGATCTCAAAATTTGCCATTTAGATTGAATCTTCTCAGACGCCCTGTACCAAACAGAACTCATTACCACTCAAGAAAGTGTACAACTTTGCTCCTAAAGGACAGCCTTCCAGCACACTTCAGTTGCAACCTGCACCAAAACATGAAGTAATCATGTCATTCTCAAGTAACCTGAACACCTTGATTAGCTCTTTCAGGTTTATTTGATTCGAGTTGAATTTAAACTCTGTAAGTAGCACTCCAGGAACATAATTGGTTACCCCTGGGGAATACCTAAATGGACTTTCCAAGTCTATGAAGCTTAAAGTATAATTACATGTGCACAAATTTTCCTATTAAGCAGTGTAAAGGCAATGGAGCTAAACCCTGCAGGACTTTCCTGTCCAGGAGCAGGATTGGCTACCACTGCCTCCCTAAGAGGACATAAGTCAGGGATGTTCGATTCTGCTCCGGAAGAGCCAATGTCCTACGGAGTTTAGCCTTCCCTACACAACTGTGTGGTTTCTAGTCAAGCCATGGATTAGCCAAGCCGATATCACGGGAATTCGTACGAATTTTACGAGGTGGCTAATTCGTAACAATTCGTACGACCTCACTCGTACGAATTAGTACGATTTTGCTAAATCGTACATATTTTACGAATTAGCCAATTCGTATGAATTCGTACGAATGACCTACCCCTGACCCCGCCTCTAAACATAACCGTCACGTGGGTTTAGACAAATCGTACAAATTTGTACGAGTGAGGTCTTATGAATAGTACGAATTAGCCACTTTTGAATCACTCGTACGAATTGGTCGTGAGATAGCGTAGGATTAGCTGGTTCAAGGATGCATTATGAATATGCAGTGGGCGTCCAAGAACAGGTTTGGTCAGCCCTAAAATAAAAACTTCACCTTTAATAGCAAATTTAATAGTTGCTCACCACGCGTGACGTATCGGGCCCCGTTTTTTTTCCTGGTGCTACACGTTTTCTGGTGTGCAGACTTATTGTTTACTCTTGTTGCTGCCTGTTTGCCCAGCACCCAGTTTTATTGTTTTGGATGTGTGTGCTACACCTTTTGAACTCAATTTAGTATAAAACCATCTAAATCTGACATCAATTTCTAAAACGTATATAATTAATGTTAACAGGAATACCTAATTATATTGCCATGGTAATATGTTACATTTTTTAATAATGTCATTTTCTCCTCCTCCAGAATTTCATTCATTGGTTTCAGTTCACTAGAAGTCATGGATGGTCAACTATGCCACAACACAAGAACAAGATGCACCCTGAAAAGCAACCTGAATTCTGCTAACCTAACGACCGATTCCGACAATTCGACGCATACCTTCAGTGTGTTTGAAGGATGCGAACAAATGGTGAGTGGTATCCTTTTTGACCTAACTATGCAGTCCTTCAACGTGATCATAGGAATACCTGCCAACATCCTGGTCATAGCGAACCTGATAAACACGCGGAATGAGCCTTCAACTTCTGACATCTTCCTGGGCTGCCTGGCTTTCATGGACACCTACTTCGGATTTATGACTATCATAGCATTACTCAATCTCTACCACTGGAAAAGTGCTATGGGTTGGATGGCTCTGAAGTTCTCCTTTGGTGTTAAGGACACCAGCGGGCCGCTCTTCCTCTCGTGTGTCTGTCTGGATCGATTTATAGCCGTTCTCTTCCCCATCGCATTCGGACAGTTGAAGGACATCAAATACAGGATCGGCCTGAGCATTGTGGTTCTGCTGCTCACTTTTGCTTATGCTTCGGCCAAAACCGTTGGTGGTCTGCCCAACTTTGAAAAGGTTTTTACTGGTGAGGTCTTGTTTGCTTTTACCTGGATGGTGGTGTGTAACGTGAGCATCCTCTGGGCCCTGAAACGCTCACGAGGCTCTGGTAAAGATGAGATGCATCCGATGAAAAAAAAGGCTTTTAAGATGGTGCTGTCTATCTTGATCATCATCGTGAGCAACTATCTCCCTCCAGTTGCTCTGTTCCCCTTTGAAGACCATTATCCACACAAGATCTTCACTTGCTATGTACAGCCAGTGGGTTATGCCTTCTTGAACATCAGCAGCACTATCCAGCCCTTAACTTATTTGTCCCGCCTGGAGAAAGTACCATTCTTGCCTGATTCTTGGGTAAAGAAGTTAAGCTGCAAGGAACAAGACAAGCCCTTAAAGGAAAAAATAACTTCCGCCTGAAATAATGTCTGAAACATGGCGGGAAAAAAATAATTATCATCCTACTGTAGCCTACTAGTACTGCATTTTAATAGCTCTTCGGTTTGCAATATTCCTACATATATTGTATGTCATATATAATCTATTATAAATTGAACTTGGATCTTAGTAGCAAAAATGATTGTTCTGGAGGTTTCAGACTCTATCCATGTTATGTCTTTGAATTGTAACACTGAGTTCTGAATATCAAATCATTCATTATGCAAATATACATTGTTTGTAACTTTCCAAGCATTCATATTTTATTTTTGTGAATTCTAAATAAAACACTCAAAGGTTAATTTAAAGAGTTGTGGCGCCCCCATGTGTAACAGAGCAAAAATTAGGAAATTTTTTTTGGTCTGTTTTTAATGGACCCCAGAAATAAATTTGTTCAAACATTTGGTTCTTTGTCATCCTTGACCATTTCCTTAAATTGATGAATGTACATTTAAATGTGATCCCATGAAGTTTTGTTGTTTTGATTTTTTCTTAGTGTCAGGTTTGTGTTGGTTCAAGTGTTTTCACTGGAGTCAAGCCAAGCTTATTGGGCCCAGTCCCACGCCAGGGTATCCTGGCTCTCCTACTCATCTCCTACTACATCCTACTCACTCAAGCTATAGGTTACAGGTAAGTGAAGATCTGGATAACATTCCTAACTGCAACACATGTACCCATTTATGGTATTAAGATTTTACATTCAGGAATGTCATGCATTATTTTTTTTTTAGGGGACACCAGTTAAGGGGGTGGTAATTTTCTTTAGGCTGTGAGTCGTACACTCTTAGAAGAAATGGTTCCATCCCCCGCTTCATATATGGAACTCCAAAATGGTTCTATATAGAACCATTTTTTTGGTAAAAGGTTCTATTGGCCAAGTATGGAACCCCAGTGTTCTATATAGAACCCAGAGGAACCCTTTTTTTAAGAGTGTATAGAAACTTTTGGGTTCCAAATACGTAGTGCTGATAGAACCTTTTAAGCAGCCATATCATCCTGTAGCCCAAAACTGGTTGCCCACTGAAGCTAAGCAGGGCTGAGCCTGGTTAGTACCTGGATGGGAGACCTTCCGAGAAAGCCAGGTCGCTGCTGGAAGAGGTGTTAGTGAGGCCAGCAGGGGGTGCTCACCCTGTGGTCTGTGTGGGTCCTAACGCCCCAGTATAGTAATGGGGATGCTATACTGTCAAAAGAGCACCGTCCTTCGGATGAGACGTGAAACCGAGGTCCTGACTCTCTGTGGTCATTAAAAATCCCAGGATGTCTTTCGGAAGAGTAGGGGTGTAACCCCGGCATCCTGGCCAAATTTGCCCAGTAGCCTCTGTCCATCATGGCCTCCTAATCATCCCCATATACACCAATTGGCTTCATCACTGTCTCCTCTCCACCAGTAAGCTGGTGTGTGGTGAGCGTTCTGGCGCAATATGGCTGCCGTCGCATCATCCAGGTGGATGCTGCACACTGGTGGTGGTTGAGGAGATTCCCCCCTCTATGTGAAGCGCTTTGAGTGTCCAGAAAGGCGCTATATAAATGTGATGAATTATTATATAGAACCTTTTCTTCTAAGAGTGTAGTCAAGTGGTGTACTTTATATATGCATGCATGGGTCTGTGTTCAAATCCTGATATAGTATAAATGATTATAAACCAAGCAAAATTGCAACTGATCTCAACTGTCAGCGATCGTCCTCTAAGAGCGGAAATTGACCTTTTGTTAACTCCTTTTGCATTTCTTGCCCTACCACAAATAAAAAAAAAAAAATTACAATTAAAAAAATAATTGGGCTTTTTAGTATTTGAAGTGCTTTAAACGGCTCTGCACGTTCCCAGCTGAGGAATAGTGTCTTATATAGCGAGATTTTATTTTTAAACACAATTGTTTGTCTTGTGCTGGTTGGCGACACGCCAGGCATTAGGCATCACCTAGGAAACATCACCGTTTTTTTTTATATAATAATAATGAATTAAAACGATTTTGAAGTTGAGAAATTGAGAATGTTTCGCCCTTACCTGCAATTGTTGAACAGGAGTATAGAGACAAATAACTTAGATAGATGACGCGACGTGTGATGTTTCCAGCGTGAAGATGTAATGCCTGGCGCAACAATTGTGGTTAAAATGTATATACATTTTTTTTTAGATAAGACCATATTCCTATAGAACATGCAGAGCCATTTGAAGCACATATTGTATAATATAATATAACACATCAACTTTTTTTTGTCTTTTGGAAGTTATCCGAGAGAACAAGTGCCTCCTCACTGGGATAATCACTGACGGATTCAAAAAAACAAAGTGCATTTGTTTGAATGTTTTTTTTTTTAATAGCAATAAAGAAAAGCTTGCATATGAATGTGTAGAAAACAAAATTGTAAATCAAGGTCACAGGCACATTAAGGACATGTTTACACAACATCGATGTACTAAAAACAACGTTTTTCTTTCACGTTTTTCAAAAACATGCACTTTGAAACCCCCTAAAGGTCCCTCGTCCCATTTATGTAAATAAACGGCCAAAACGTATAAACAGTATTTCATTTTTAGTTAAAAACTGTTTCGTGTAAACAGCCCCTTAGAGAACTCTTTGGGCTACTCAATACCAATACCATGCAGTGTGCATCTATTTAATAGAAGTGTAGTGTACTACTAAGAGGTTATACTGTCTGCTTTAGCTCAAACAGTAGAGCATGGCAAGATCAGGGGTTGATTTCCACGAGATGGATGAACTTATAAAACATAAATCGCTTTAAGCATCTGTCAAATGTGTAGTTTCACAGATATATATTTTCAAAATTATAATTTCTTTTTTTTTTAAATGATACTTTCATAAAGACACCAACACAGGCTTGGATAGAATTCGCAAAGGATGCTTGCTTTGCGTGTAAAAGTATGGCAATAACCTTTCTGCAAAGACCTGTTTGAAAGTGTAAATAATTTCCTGACATGAAGGCTTTGAAAAAATCACCTCCCCTCGGTCCCAGTTCAGCTGAACCAAGACCCTCTGCAGTTTGTCCTCCACTTTTAGAGATGTTGGTGGTGATGCCATAGCCCTGTACTGCCCATCACGGAGGCAGATGGTCCAGAAGCCATTCTCTGGTCTCGCAGGTACTTCCTGATCTCTCTTCACATGCTCGCTGGCCAAGCCCAGGATCCAGTCCTCGTTGTCCCCAACCTCGACCTCCCAGCTGTGGCTTGCCGAGTTAAAGCCAGTGCAACCCAGCACCTCTGCACTGATGTGAAAACGCTCAGGGTTATTGGGGAGCCCTTGGTTTGGGGTGCTATAGTGGAGACTGGTGAGGTCATCGGAGAGCGTCAAGCAAGGGTGGGCTGTGTTTGGGTCCAGAATTATTGGGCCTGACGAAAGTTGAAAACATACATTGAGCATGTTTACATATACACTGATATGCTTATAACTCCCCCAAATTTCCTTGATTGAATTAACTAATTGTCCAGGCAATGCAACTAAAGTGCGTTTACAAAAACCCAATCATTCATGTATGACTCAGAGTATTCCATTTGTTATGTGAAAATTGATGTTAATTGATCTTCACACACACACACACGCACAATTTGATTTTGCACAGGTTTTACACCGGATGTTCTTCTTGACACAACCCAGACAAATACACGTTCACACTCAGTGTCACACACTTCCATGACAGTTTGGCATATCCAAACCATTTTGTTTTAGCATTTTCAAAACCATGATTTGGATTTGGTAAAATTGCCATTGTGAAACTTGACTGGATTTTATTCGGCAGAATAATTTACCCTACTAATACATCAACACTTGGCTTTTAATTTGTCATTTACAGGTTCTTTAGTGTTTTTTGTGTGTGTGTCATTATATACTTTTCAATGATGAACCGATTCGTGAACACACATAAACTCTACATTTGGTTCTGTTCAAATCATGTAGGCTAAATAACATATATTGGCTTTAAAACAGAGTAATTCAATAAAAGGGGAGACTATATTTTGCACATTTTTCCTTTCCAAACTTTACTAGTTTGGATTTTAATACTTTGATTGAACGTTTTGAGTCCAAGTTTATTTTTTATATTGTTTTATCATGATTCAAACCATTCTTTCTTTGAACTAATTTCATTGTAATTTGATTAAAATATAGCTAATATGACATCACAAAATTCCAATATGCAGTATGTGGTCCTATCAGCCATGATATGCTTAACTTATAGCTTTAAATACTTAGAACTACGCAGCAAAATAAATTAACTACATTAACCCTTCAAAATAAACCAACACATGGCCTTTACTTTAAAAGAGGTACTTACTGTAAGGGGCAACTGCCTGCATGTTCTCCCAGACCTTGTACTTAAGATTCCCAAGATATTTAGATTCATCCAACAAAGATCCAGACATGCATTCTGGATCCTGCAATGTGCTCCATGTTCTGCAAAAAATGCTAATAATAATATCGTACATTTACTGTATATACTTTAAAGAGTACTGGACTCTTGCTTTGACAATAGAAGATATTGACCAAAAATTGATGGACCTCTTGATGAAAGTAGCCTCACAACATTTATTTTCCTCAAGATGTTCAGCGATTTTTAGCCAAGATCTTGTATTGTCAATGCAAGAGTCCAGTACTGTAAAGCAGGGGTCTCCAACCAAGCTACTTTTTAAAAATGAAAGTGGCCGAGAGCTACTCATGTAATACAATACTTAAATCTCTTAAATAATGTCTCATAACTCTCATATTAACAGCTATCCTAATTGTTTTAGACCTAAAAGAGTTTTCGCAAGCCTACATATGTCACCCTTAAATGACAGAGATATATTTTTTATAGAAAATTGTACTTTGCATATTATACTGTAATTATAGTCAATTATTAAATCAATTATAAAACCAATTATAGTTGATTTTATAGTACATAATAACTAGAGATCATAATGATCACGGTTATCACAGAATCTAATTCAAAAAGTACTAATACTACACAATAAAATAAAGGTTTTATGTCGAAAACCAGCAAATAACAAATAAAATTAGCATCAATATGTACTTTTTGTTTACATAAACATTAAAATAATAGTATTAAAAATGATGGCCAGATTTTAAAGGAGTGTCTTGCAACATGTTATCTACTAACATGTACACGTTAAAATTAAATTTTGACCAAAAAAAGGTTTTATAGTAGCCTGACACATTTCAGCCTCTAAATCATTTTTATAAAAAGAATAATACAAAAAAAGATATTTTACAATGCACATTAGCTTATCTTTTATTATTAATAGTAAAAGTCCAACGCATTCTCAACCTTTAACGTCATATAGAACGCTATATGACAAAACGGCGCTATACTACGCACATGGCACCCGTTATCGTGAATATAACACGCGCTGTGAGGGCTAAGTTTAGGTGTGGGATAGGGTGTGCGTGTCATATTCACGCTAAAGGAATTATAACGTCTTGGGTTCGCGTGTTATATTAACGATAAAGGGTGCCATGTGCATAGTTTAGCGCCGTTTTTGCATATAGCGTTCTATATGACGTTAAAGGATGAGAACGTGCTGAAAAGTCGGTCCGATTTTGCCGTGGCGTCTGTCGTTGCTATGCAACCATGCACTGCTTCTCCACAACATAGCTCTGCTACAAGATTTATTTACGGAGAAGAGAAAAAAACCCCATAGTGTTTGGGTGCATCCCACATCCTTCATGTTGACTGAGCGTTCAATGTTGTTACGGGAAGGGTGAAGCTGATTGGTTGTTTCTTGTCACATGACCTCCGGTAAGCTTGCGGCCTTCTGAAAATTAGCTATTTTTTCATCTCGCTGCGCCTGGGAAAAATGAGCATGTCACTTCAATTAGCTTGCCGTGCACCTACATTTGAAATAACGAACTTGGACACGAAAAAGATGCGATATGTGAACGGCCCCTTGGCGAGCTACCTCCAATCAGGCCACTAGCTACTGGTAGCTCGCGAGCCACGTGTTGGAGACCCCTGCTGTAAAGTCTCCTCCAGCACATGCCAAAGACTTTCAGTGAATTTTAGTTCTGGACTCATGTACCAATTCATGTAAGAAAATGATTCTTCATGCTCCTCCCAACCATTCATTCACAATCTGGGTTAGAAGAACTGATTCCAAACATCACATGCTAGAAACATAATAATCTCAGCAATAATGATCTAATCATAAACTCTTAGGCCTGTATTGCTTAGCAACTTTAGCGACCAGTCTAATAGGTCAAGAACAACACATAGAACATATTTTGTACTGTACATGGTTCCCCCGTAAACATTTTTAGGCTGCGACCCACATGTTTCGCAGAGCCACTGAATTAGAAACAATAGTAAACAAAAAAGGAGAAAGCAAAGGAAAAAAGTAACAAAAAGAAAGTCATCGTTATACTTACCCCTCTATTGTAGCTTTGAAGTTCTGTAAAAGATAAAGGTGAATGGATGAATGAACGAATGAATGAGAATGAGTGCCTTTTCGCGCTGCGTCGAGAATTGACACATTGGGGAATGCTTTCGGCATGAAGCGTCTGAAGTCAACTATTCCAGACTGATCTCATGAAGTAGCGTGTGTATGACACACCAATTCATATTTCCATTTTTGGCGTGCTATCAAGACGCATAATCGCCGTTGACTTAACGTTATTACTGTATATATAAATATATGACTTACCTCAACCCCGTCCCTAAACCTACCCGTCACTGGGGTTAATGGCATTTATGACTGTTCCCTTACCATCCTAGGAAAAAAAAAGATCGCTCCCCAGACGTAGATCTACATTTTGCTTTGTTTCGCGCGGACATTTGACGGCGTGTACGGACACGCGGAATCACTCGGACGTTAATGGCGTAGACATATACGCATACACGCGGATAGCTCAAAATGCGTAGAGATAACACGCCACTTGACTCGAAAGTGGCGTGTATGTTTACGCAAAAGTCATGATGTCATGTTGACTATTCAATATCAATTGGCGTAGCCTAATCATTATCATGTCACTCATGACGTCGCATGTAACGGCGATCATAACAGCGTTAGCTTCTGGTCTTCAGCAAGCTTTATCAACCTGTTAGTCTTTGGTGTTGTCAGTCACTCATGGCGAACATTAAGGAGAAACTATTCAGTGTGCGTCCCCTTTGTTAGGCCTCGGGCTGGTAGGAGTTAGATCTATATGAAGAGTTCAGATGCAAAAGCCTCTAAGTGCCATTTGAAATTTTGTTCTAGAATGACCATTTTTATCAAGCTCGTGTATTCAAGTTCAGTAATTTCACTTAAATGACAATTAATAGGTAATCTTCATTGGCATTTAAGTGAAATCACTGAACTTAAATATACAAGCTTGATAAAAATGATCATTTTAGAAGAAAATTTCAAATGGCACTTAGAGGCTTTTGCATCTGAACTCTTCATATGTATCAAGGGCAAGGAGTTATCGCCCTTGTTTCAATTAGACAGTTGGTTATCTACGGAAACCTCTCATAACTGATGTACGAGGTTCACTCTTGCCTTCACCTCTCATCTAACATTTCTTTTCGCGCTCCTGAGAACGACGTGCTTTGACCAATCAGAAGCTGACGCTGTTATGATCCGGCGTCCTTTTGTAGCTTCCGTATCACTTTCACATGCGACGTCACGAGTGATGTGATTAGGCTACGCCAATCGAGATTGAATAGTTGACTTCAGACGCTTCATGCCGAAGGCATTCCCCAATGTTTCTATTCTCGACGCAGCGTTTCGGTTACAGTCGTAAAACGAGACGAACATGTTATTCAAAAAGATGTAAAAATTCTCACCTGCAGCAATGTTAAATCTTCAGCGTTCATGGTTTGCTCCATTGTCCTGATCATGTCTGTAAGAGACGCTATCCTCTTTCCATTATCGTCGTCTCTGTTCTTCATTGCCGCGACCCGCCGCTCTTCCTCCTCCTTCAGTTCTGATAACCTGCGCTCTTCCTCCTCATACAGAAACTGATGAAGCTTGAGAAACTCATCCTTCATCTGTCTCTCAACCCGCTGAGCCTGATTCTAAGACAAATAAGTGACATTGAAGAAATCTACCGACTGACCTTCTGACAAAAATCTGCTCAAATAAAATATTTACCTTAATGTGCTCCAAAGTAAAGGCTGAAGATTGTCTTGCTTTATTGAATAATTCCAGCTTATGTTGCAGTATCTTCATGGCAGCACACATTTCGTCCTGCAATGGATAATATTTTTTTTTAAAGTAAAATAAGGATATATTTCTCAATGTAATGTGCGCAAAACAGTGCTTCAGGAACAAGATTTTGCTCTGGGCATCAAAATTAAAAGTTAATATGTTTGTTTATTTCGCAGCAATGCCTTACTATTGCCCAGTTTCACAGACAAGGCAGGGTTAGTTCACCCAAAAATGAAAACGATCTCATAATTTACTCATCCTCAAGACTTTCAGCCAAACACATTCAGAGTTATATTAACATGCGTCAGGTCAGAGGTCACTCTTCTTCCTGAACTAGACTTGTATATGGACTGTAAAAAAATATTGATGGTTTAACTTAAAAAAGTAAGTAACCTGGTTGCCTTAAAATTTTAAGTTCATTGAACTGGAAAAAGTGAGTTAATACAATGAGTGAGAACGATTTAATCATCAGAAACTCAAAATTATATGTTATCTGAACTAAATAAATTATTTAAGTTGATTTGACAAAAGAAAAAATGTTGTGATTACTACACTGTAAAAAAATAGTGTTGGTTTAACTTAAAAAAGTAAGTAACCTGGATTGCCTTCAAATTTTAAGTTGATTGAACTGGAAAAAGTGAGTTAATACAATGAAGGAGATTAATTTAACCATCAGAAACTCAAAATAATACGTTATCTCAACTAAATAAATGATTATAAAGTTGATTTGACAAAAGAAAATATTTTTTTACAGTGAAGAAGCCAGTGATTATAGTTAATAAAGTTTTGAATATAGATAATCATATAGATGAATATAGATTACTTTTATGATGGATGGATGCACTTTTTAGGTCAAAATATCAGGCTTCATTTTACTCCATTATACAGATTTTTTCTTTTCTTTTAAATATAGTCATATACGCCTTGAATGGCTTGAGAGAGAGTAAATAATGGGATAATTTACATTTTTGGGTGAACTGACCATTCTAGTCCCAGGTTAAAATGCATGTTGGAGCTGAAAGTTAACAGTTAACTAAAAGTGAATTGCAATGGAATATTTTATTGAGTCAGTTTGATTGTTTTGTCTCATGATGCACACCAGTACTGTTTTTTTTTTCTAAAGCAAGTTTATAAAAGCTACTTAAATGTCATAATTTAAGTTAACTAAGGCCTAATTCTGACTCCATCTAAGCCCTGTCTGTGAAACTAGGCCTATATGCATTTAGCATTGTGTATTTTTTCAGAACAGACCTACAACTCACTAGATGAGAACAACCAGTGCAGAAAAACGATATGAACAACTCATTCCAGTACACTTTGAAAGATTTATGTCACATTTTGGATAGAGTTGATCCCATTTTCCCAGAATACAATGGGGCGCATATGCCACAATGGGAGCTCGAACAAGGGGAATGAAGAAGGTGTTGTTTGAAAGCCTGCCATGATCTTTTTGGCCGAACACTGTGATAATGTCAAAGCAAACTTGATAAACAGCATTCTTATGCCCTGCTGCTGCAAATCTTGAGAAGAGCAACACAATGTTACACAGTGTGTCGAAACAATGTGTCTCTGTCAAACTCTACCTTGCAGTCCAGAGCCGCCTCTTCCGTGGGAGAGCAGTCGTGACCTTTGTGCATTTTTGAGGCTTGGCACACCACGCAGATGGGCTCCTGGTCCACCAGACAGAAGAGTTTGAGCTTTTCCCCATGTCTCCAGCACAGGGTGTTTGATCCAGGCACACCGCCCTGGCCTTTCCCCAGCTGAAAAGCTTCACACAGGTTTTTGAGGGCCCGGTTTGAAAGAGGGCTTTTCTTGGAGGCTTTTCTCCTGCAGACGGGGCAGCTGCGAACGACTACGCTCTCCCAGAAGTGGTCCAGACAGCTCCGGCAGAAACTGTGGCTACATGGCAAAAGCACCGGATCCTTGAAGATGTCGCAGCACACGGGACAGGAGAGGTCCTCTTCGGGAAGGTTTGCAGACATGTCCTGTAGCAGGTACTGCTTTCTTCGGGGTTTAAGAGGAGGGCTTGTTGTCTGCGTTAGACATCTACAGGTGTTCTGGTTTCATGGCGCACAGTGCTGATAATGTGTCTGTCTTGACATGCAACAGTAGAGAGGGAGGGGTCTGAGCACACTGAACTAGTAAAACTAGAAGTGATTGTTGAAGGATAGAGAGATGGTGGTTGTTGATCCCCTTCAAATAGTAGGTGTGGTTTCACCATTTAAGTTCTGCTACCCATACATCGCAATAAATCCATTATTAATATATACACAATAAGTTTCCAAAAGGGGGTTTTCACGGCGATGCCACGGAAGTACCCCCAAAAAAAAATTTTATTGAAAAGAATTGTTGGTGTAAAAAGTCCTTCACTATGTAATACAACTTTTTTCGATTATAAGAATATTTTGTGGAATGGTTGTTAAAGGCTCTTCATGGAACTTTCATTTGATTATTGTGTATCCACAAGTTTCCGAGGGGCGCTCCTGTAAAAAATAAAGTGGGTGAAACTTCCGGTGAGGCGGCGGAAGTAGCATTCCAATGGTATTTTGTGTGTTAGTTAGCGAAGATGCTAGCTGTTTTTCTGAGAATTATTTTACTATTTAAAGACGCAAATCTTTATGAGAGATGTCGTTACGGAGCTCAGGGACAACATGTGCTGTTCGCGGTTGTATGTATAGCCGGACTAAACTAATTTAGTGGCTTAAACGTGATTGTTTTGAACATAAGCTAAAAACGAAATCAGAGTGATCCTCCCAGAGCCTGTCTCTGATCCTGCCAACGACTGTCGTTTCCATCACCTCCCAAAAGACGACGAATCTTCCTGTGTACATTTGTTTAAATTCTTAATATTCTATAAACTTTTATCAGCATGTGTTTGGCTGTTCTCTACTGATGTTACACCTAAACTCAGGATCAAAGCCTGTGTTGACAGAATACCAAATGTGCCAGTTAATGTATTCAAGCAGCACATTCATTTATAATTTTGAATAAACTCCAAAGCACAATGACTAAGTGTGTATTTTTTATTTTAATTGTTTGTCAGCTCGCACAACTGTCTGTCACCATGCCTTGATGAGTATTGATTATTAATAATGTTATTATAATACTCCCAATCAACGACTGCGGAGGGTAAAGGTACTGTTATTTCACCCTTTTGAATTTCGTTGAGGTTGTGTTCCCACATCGTTATCTAGTTTGGATCGCTATAACTTGAATGACTGTCAACTGTTGAATGAAGGAGTGTCAAGCATGTCAAATCGCGCTTTGTTTACTTCCAACCGGAAGTCGCGCCCACTTTTGACGCAAGGCCTCATGGGGCGTAGGAAACTTGTGGATATGAATATAAGTTTATATTTATGCATTGTGACACGCATGCAAATCTCATTAATCCAAAGTAATACAAAACAACAATTCTAATTATTTAAATGTAATTGTATAATTTATACATCAAATTATGCAATTGCTTTACAATTTTGGAAAAATCTGGAAAAAATGGCACTCAAACCAAACAATTAATCTTAACTTGAGTTTTCTGAGTAAGCAAGGGATAGTATGTGAATAGTACAGATTATTAGATTTTTATAATTAGGTTTAGACTAAGTTAAATAGTAATAGAAGACTGTTTGTTTGTTTGTTTGTTTGTTTGTTTGTTTGTTTGTTTGTTTGTTTAGGTGTTAGTATTCTAGACAAGCTAAATTAATCTGTGGGGTTCCTCGGGGGTCCATTCTTGGACCCTCATTATTTCTGATTTGTAGCCTATATAAATGATTTGTCAAATGTTTTAATATTCTTACTCCAATAGGCTACCTTAAGACATAACCTTAGTAGGCTATCTCTCCCTCAAAATTTTTATTTATTGATTAAGAATGTAAATTATGGCCTAATCACATCTGCTATGGAATGCCAAAGCTGACTTGATTAAAAATAAATAAATAAATGAAGAGTTCAGATGCAAAAGCCTCTAAATGCCATTTGAAATTTTCTTCTTTAATGATGATTTTTATCAAGCTTGTATATTTAAGTTCAGTAATTTCACTTAAATAACAATTAATAGGTAATTATCATTGCCATTTAAGTGAAATTACTGAACTTAAATATAGAAGTTTGATAAAAATTATCATTAAAGAAGAAAATTTCAAATGGCATTTAGAGGCTTTTGCATCTGAACTCTTCAAATACTTAAATAAATAAATATACAAATAAATGTAAAAAAAAAAGCAAAAATATATAAATAAATAAATATACAAAAAAAAAGAAAAAAAAGTATTTTTAAAATTAGTATTTATACTTTCATTTCCTTATTTGTGTATAATTGTGTATAATTCACGCCATGCATTGGAGCACAGAAGCATCATCATGCCCATTTAAACAGCACCGGTCGTGCCCACGGTCGAGCTGATATTTCAACCTAGAAATTGATTTCATACCTACCCAAACCTTATTAAATAGGTAGCCTATAGCCTACATATGTCAAGTTCTTAATATGAATCGATAAACTGCTGTTATTATAAGGCAATGCTGTTAACAGTAAAATACAATTATCAAAACCCATAGTGCCTTACAATTATAATAACTGAGTAGTTTATCGATTAATATAAACTAGTGGTTAGTATAATATAATATGGGGTGTTAAATTCATATTTAGTGGTTTATCGGATGTGTTTTCGCTTATAATATATTTAAGTAAAGGTATCATTGCAGAGAAGTTAATTCGCAGGTTAACGTAAATTAACATGTTCACTGTAACTTAAGATGCCATTCTCTATTTCCCCTTTCCTATATTTTTCAGACGTCTTTTATAGTTAGTGGTCCTTACAGGGAGTCGCCTCTCCTCTCAGCATCCTACCCGGAGTCTCCACGAGTTTAAGCTCCTCCTCCTCCTCCTCTCTCCTCCAGCCTCTGTTGCCACAGCGATGACGTTATCTTGCACCACACGTTCAGCCCAGTAACGGAGTCCAGAGGCGGGCGTTATTAGAGAACGAGCAGAAAAAAGCAGCTCAATCCGTGAGTGTGCAGAAGACAGCTAACCCCTCGGTTCCGTCTCGACCCTCCTGCTGCATCATGCGCGAGATTGTGCACCTGCAAGCCGGCCAGTGCGGCAACCAGATTGGAGCCAAGGTAAAATGCGCAAATATCTTGTTAGAGAACGGACGGCTCAGATTGGAAAAATGCACGCGATGCTCTCCGAGGCGACTCATCCGCCCTTAAAGAATCTTCCAGAATCATTTGGCCGCATTCATCAGCTGCATGCAGGATTTAAAGACGCATTTGCCCAATCTGAACACATTGCGAAGAGACTGGGAGAGGAAACAACTCATTCATTGTCGCTACGATTGGGAGTCGAACATTCCTTCTGTTTCCCCTTTTTATAATAGCGATAATCGATTATTACAGTTAACTACCCTTAGGGTATTTGATGAACAATGAGGTTGAATTGTTGCATTGGTTCCTCTTATCGACAATAATGTCGCTTTAATAGCATAATGGGAATAAAATATTCTACTTTAGTATTTAATATTTCGCAAATATAGGCTGTTACATATTCATATAATATAGTTACATAAGCATTCGAGACCTACATCGCTGAAAGAAAATAACATCACATTGTTATAGCAACTATTTATTTTTCGGATTTATTTTTTTCCAAACGTTCGAAACACAAATTGGAGATACGCCTTTAAAAATACACACACAATAGGCCCATATACAGTGGCGCAAAAAGTGGGTATGCGCTATATGCGGCGCATAGGGGCGCAGCACAATGGGGGGCGCCAAAGCGATGGTAAAAAAAAAAAAAAAAAAAAAAATTATATATAGGCTATAACGGCAGCTATTTCTATATGTAGCTGCCGTTGTGCGTTTCTAAATGATTTCTGCATTCCTTCATTGTTATATAAAATTTTAGAGCTAGGCTAGAGTAGGCGCCCTCATGGAGAAGGGGGGCGGGTAATATCGCGAGCGGGCGGGGGTGCCGTGAGCGCTGAGCGAGTAGGTACGAGTAGTTAGTTGTCGTCGAAAAAGATGGATAAAACAAAATGCTGTGGTGCTCAAAATAGAAAAAGAAAGAGAGAAAATGAGATGGCATGTCAATTGATGCGACAGCAGCTAAATAACTGCATGCATTGCTGAAATCCAACAGGTAGGATTTAAAATGTGACATCCAGGCATGGCTATCTCTCGGTGGCCATCGGGACTACCGGGAGATTCCCGCTGGGCCGACGTGCTTTTCAGACTATACATTTCATCCTTTTTTTAATTTATTTGTCTTAACGGCCCACAAAACTCATACATCGGCGGCCCATTTGTTTGTTTGTTGTTTGTTTTTGTTTTGTTTTTTGCTTAATTGGCGGCGCTGTGCTGGTGTAATGCATTAGTCAAAAAAAAAACAGCTTTAGTTTTTTTTTTCTGACACACTGGCCCATGAAATATGTCATTATGCGCAAGTATCTTTCAAGTATAGAAATTAGTGCAAAACTAATTATGAAAGTTTCCTTTATTTTTCTGTGCATTTGTTTTACAATAGCCTTTATGGCAATTACTATCATGGGATTAATATAATAACTATTATTTTGTAGTAGTGTAATTTAGACAGACACTAACTAAAAGAGGATCAAAATTTTCTCTGTTTAATTTGCACCCTGAATATGGGTTGGAGCTTTTAATTTTGAACTCTCAAAGTGCACTAGTCTGCTGAATTTAACATTACAGAACACAAAATTTTCTTACGGGGGAGCATGCCCCCGAACCCCCCTAGAGAAACAGAGGTCCACCTACCACAGTTTTACCTAAAATCCTGTGAGAAACACTGGTATTGCTGTTACAATGGAGCTTATAGTTTTCTTGGGGGGGGGGGGTTCATCAAGGTGGAGTAGCTATAGTTTAATTGTGTTAATAAACGACAATTTTGCACTTATTTTTTTCTGTTAGCTCTCATTTCTTCCTATTCACTTATTACACTGCACACTTACATTTATTTTATTTATTTATTTATTTTTTTTTTTTTTGGGGGGGGGGGGGCGCTAAAATTGTTGCTGCATACCCCTCTGAAACTGGGTAGTTGCGCCCCTGCCCATATATATATATATATATGCATATATATATATGCATTCTTGGTTTTTATATAACCAGATAAATATGATGCTTTACTCAGTTTCTCTATCTTCCTCTGCCTCTCGCTCTCTGGCCTCCGCCCTGTTGTTTGTTCCCCTCTCTCTCTCTCTCTCTCTCTCTCTCTCTCTCTCTCTCTCTCTCTCTCTCTCTCTCTCTGGCCTCCGCCCTGTTTTCAATCTCTCTCTCTCTCTCTCTCTCTCTCTCTCTCTCTCTCTCTCTCTCTCTCTCTCTCTCTCTCTCTCTCTCTCTCAGTTCTGGGAGGTTATCAGTGATGAGCATGGCATTGATCCAACAGGAACATATCATGGAGACAGTGACCTGCAGCTAGACAGGATCAGTGTTTACTACAATGAGGCCTCAGGTATTTATTTTATTTTTGTTAATATCTTAAAGATTACATTCTGCACCTTTCTGAAATATTTAAATAAATATTTTGATATTTTTATGACAGCATCAATAAAGTGAGATCCAAAAGCCTGAGACAGCATTGAATATATTATTGTTATCGTTAAATATCTTGTAAAACCAAATTGTTAAATGAAACGCTGAAGTAAAATAAAATATAAATATCTGATGAAAAAACCTTAAACTAAATAAAATGTAAATAAATGCTGCATACTGTAGCTTGTCAACTGGTGAAGGACTAAAATTACTGAAATAAAATTAAACTAAAACTGAAAAAAACCTGAAATAATACATTAAAAATGTAGAAATATCAATCCAAATATAAAAATACAGGCTAATTCAAAATATTAATATTAAATAAGTGTTCCTTAGTATACAGTTATATTTAAAAAATACTATGTAAACATGGAAATAAAGTGTTCAGTTTTAAATTTGCATGAAATTAAATTAAACAAGAGACAATTTTTCACTATTTTTAACTCCTTTGCATTAAAGAATGACAAAAACCAAGCTGATGCTCTTTGGATTGTTCTCAAATCACAGTGTGTAACATTTCCATAGTTTCTGTAACTATTTGGTGTCTATGTACCGCAGGAACTGGGAAAGATTTTAGTTATACGAACACCTTTTGTGAGAACCAATTTAGCTCCTACTTCAGAGTGTAGGGACAAACCCAGCACAATAGGAACTACCAGTGACGTAAGTGTACGCTGATTGGCTAAATGCATGCGAAACAACAGCACCCGCCATTTTTACACACAGTTTACATATACGTACTCCGTGAACATGGAAAACAGCAATAAGGCATAAACATACATAAAGATAATGTTAACATCATGTACCTGTCTTCTTTGTCAGCGGTGTTCTTTCCTCAGCCTCAATGATATGCAGCACTCTTAAGTTGTCACAGGAAATTTTGTCTCTCACCCCTCCTTTTTGCTCTTTCAATCGCATATCTATATGTCTGTTCCATATTAGTTATCACAAAACCCATGACACACAACAAAAACACAGCTCCGATCATGGCGTCCTCTATTCTCCAGTTGTTGACATTGTTAAATACCATGCTATGACATCGTTGTCGGCCAGCTTACGTCACTTCCTACTGGCGGCGCGAATGCAACCAGGAAAAATGCCCTAGGGGAGCATTGTGTTCTCAGGGAACCACCCTAGTGGCTAGTTCCTATAACTGAGTTCCTATAACTACCCGGTGCGAAAGCCTCTATGATCATGAGGCTTTACACTTGAGCTTGAGTTCTGCTATCATTCTGAATGCCTGAATCATTGCAGAAAAAGGAAGATAGAAAGACCAGTTGACCAAGTTTTCAATTGTCTGGTCCGTCTGACCTACTCTTTCTGTCTCTCTGTTTAGGTGGGAAGTATGTTCCCCGGGCCATCTTGGTGGACCTGGAGCCTGGCACGATGGATTCGGTTCGTTCGGGACCCTTTGGTCAGATATTTAGACCTGACAACTTTGTGTTTGGTAAGCATTTATCAAATACCAGCACAATGATGGATATAACAAAAGTAGGGTATGAACTCACATTGTAATGAGTGCAATTAGTAGGTATGAATCCACACCGACAAAAATGAAGTTTTTCTTTTAGATGCTAGTAGGAGTTCAGATTTGACTTGATGAATGCCTGAAAAATTTGTGTCAGAATGAACACCCCAAAGACTATAGATATACCAGGACAAGGACAGTGCACTTGTATTACTACGAATGGTAGAAGTGCAATGTGGAATATGGCAGAATAAGCCCCGCCTTCTAAATAAAAGAACCAATAGAGAGCCATAGAAGCTTCAGTTCCCTTAGAAACCTGGCATGGGGCATGAGTATGGACATCAGCAGGTTAAGGGATTTCACGATTCCCCCATTCAAGGAGAAAGGACACGGTCTAGGATACCCAAAATAGCTGCCAAGAGTCCTGATTTTTCAGAGTTAGACGAATTCCTGGGTCAAGACATTCCGTCTGAAAATTTTATCCCGGCCATATCCCTAAACCTAATCCTATACCCATTTGTTATCCCTTAAACCAGAGGAAAATGATATGTGAATCACACTGATGTTGAAGCACCTAACCCAGGCTATGAGCCTAAACCTGGTTGGTTGATTGGTTCCAGGATCAACAATGATTGATGCACTTGGTAATCAGGTTCTACCCAGGAAGCATTGCAAATATGGCCAAAGAGTAAACTGACTTGTCAATGCTCAATTTGTATTTTAATAATTGTAGGTCAGAGTGGTGCTGGAAACAACTGGGCCAAAGGTCACTACACAGAAGGAGCAGAGCTGGTGGACTCAGTACTGGATGTTGTCCGTAAGGAAGCAGAAAGCTGCGACTGCCTGCAAGGCTTCCAGCTCACTCACTCTCTCGGCGGAGGCACCGGCTCCGGCATGGGAACCCTCCTTATCAGCAAGATCCGCGAGGAGTATCCCGACCGCATCATGAACACCTTCAGCGTGGTGCCCTCACCCAAGGTGTCCGACACCGTGGTGGAGCCCTACAACGCCACGCTGTCCGTCCACCAGCTGGTGGAGAACACTGACGAGACCTACTGCATCGACAACGAGGCTCTTTATGACATCTGCTTCCGCACGCTCAAGCTCACCACACCAACTTACGGTGACCTCAACCATCTCGTCTCCGCCACCATGAGCGGCGTGACAACCTGCCTCCGCTTCCCCGGCCAGCTCAACGCAGACCTTCGCAAACTGGCAGTCAACATGGTGCCCTTCCCGCGTCTCCACTTCTTCATGCCAGGCTTCGCTCCACTCACCAGCCGAGGCAGCCAGCAGTACCGCTCTCTCTCAGTTCCCGAGCTCACACAGCAGATGTTCGACGCCAAGAACATGATGGCCGCCTGTGACCCGCGTCACGGCCGCTACCTGACCGTGGCCGCCGTCTTCCGCGGACGCATGTCCATGAAGGAGGTGGACGAGCAGATGCTGAACGTCCAAAACAAGAACAGCAGCTACTTCGTCGAGTGGATTCCCAATAATGTCAAGACCGCTGTTTGCGACATCCCACCACGCGGGCTCAAAATGGCAGCCACTTTCATCGGCAACAGCACGGCCATCCAGGAGCTCTTCAAACGCATTTCTGAGCAGTTCACCGCTATGTTCCGCCGCAAAGCTTTCTTGCACTGGTACACCGGCGAGGGCATGGACGAGATGGAGTTCACCGAGGCAGAGAGCAACATGAACGACCTGGTGTCTGAGTACCAGCAGTACCAGGACGCCACCGCCGAAGAGGGCGAGTTCGAGGAGGGCGAGGAGGAGATTGCCTAAATCGCAACCACCAGACGAAATAGTGTTCTACTCCATCACCATCATTTCATCCTTATCACCACAAACCGATGCTCTCCATAACTATGAATGGGTTTTTACATTCACTATCCATGAACTACAGCCCTACCGGTGACATTGAGGAATTGTGTAGTTTGGTTTTGTGTTTCTGAGTGTTTGTGAATCCAACAACGCAAGCGATTTTTATTGTGAAGCCTTCAGATTCCATAACGATGAAAATATTGTCCATGTCGATCTGAATAAAGGCAAATTCTGAATCTGAACTGCTTTTGTTGTTGTTGTTGTTTATTTCTAACGTCACAGAGGTTTACATTACATGAATGTCTAGTTTACATCAGTGGTCCTCAACTAGGGGGCCTGGATTAAAAATAAAACAAAATAAGCTTTAAAATCAGATTTAAACAGCTAAAAATCATGTTTTTTTTGTTTTAATTTGTTCCTTCAACAACTGTCATTTTTATGGTTCCCATGGTCAGCGCACTTGGATCGGCGTTCGTAGATCGACTGGTAGAGACTATTTTTCAAAGATGGCTTCTTCCTGTATTCGCGAAGTTGACTGTGTGTATAAAACATCTTCTTATTAAACTGTATGGACACTGACAAAGTTATCAATGCTTCGGTTTGAATGTAGGGACACTTATTATGCTACCGTGTTAGTGTGGGGCTATTTTGAGCCTTTTTAGTGGTAATAACAAGCGATTTTTATTTGCCATTACTCTATGCCCTATATACTAGCATTATACTAGCGTTATAGGCTAAACTGTTTTTAGAGATAAAACTATTTACATTCGGCAATCATGAAAACAAATCTCAGATAATGGTTGACTAGGTAACAATGTGTAATTAGACCAAAGGTTCATTTTGCACCGGAGTTCTCCTTTAATACAACAGCTTCGAATGGTTATCAGGCCGTGAGTGCAGAGATGCTTTGCGTGAATGGTATTTCACGACAGTAACGTTAACAGTACTCCACAGCAACTCTAGGGGTCACTGTTTGACAAAAACAGAATTCCTGCATATTGTGACTTTAAAAGTGTACAGCCTTGAAGTTTAAAAGGTTGAGGACCACTGAGAGTTTCCCTATATTATCATTCAAATATATATATATGATTTTTTTTTTTTTTTGCCATTTTACTAGAGCAAATGAAATCAAAAGCAAAAGACTGAAAATCTTAGCAACCACTAGAGAGCAGTGTTCCTGAAAACAACCTACTGAACAGGTCTTTCTTACATCTAGTCCACATAATAAATCTTGCTTTGTTCTTGGCAAGCAAATCTGAAGCATTGCTGTCTAATTGCAATACGTTTCCTAGACAGACACTCCTCCATGCACACACAGATATTATTGTACATGTGTCAGCAATCATATGACATTATGTAATGTTATAAAACCTCAAAGTAGCTACACCTTTCCAGCTATTAATTCAGAGACCTTTACTATATCTTTAAGTACATCTTGTTATCCTATCCACCTTATTTATTTATTTATTTATTTATTATGAATTAATTGGAATTAAAGCTGCAGTATAGGTAATTTGTAAACAAATATATTTTTTTTACATATTTGTTAAAACTGTCATTATGTCCTGACAGTAGACTATGAGATAGATGATCTGCGAAATAAATCAAGCTCCTTCCCAGTGGTCATATAGACCATTTCACAAGATGTAAACAACACTGGTCCAGAAGCACTTCCTGTTTCAGTTTGTAACTGTTTTCTTTATTTCACATGTAAAGAAAACATCTTAAAGATGTTTGTTTAACTTTTTGATTCAGTTTTAAATGCTCTGTTGGTTGTATTTTATCCCAGCTTTTATGTAGTGTTAAAAAACTGAAACAGGAAGTGCTTCTGGACCAGTGTTGTTTTCATCTTGTGAAATGGTCAATGGGCTATATGCACGCATAAGTTCCGCATATAACGTAAGGATGCTCGTCCATTTCCGGTTGTGTAGATTAAAGCGGAGGAAAACCGGAGAAAACGGGATTATGGCAGAGTCTTCAATATTTACTGTCCTCCCGTCTTTGAAACGAAACGTACATACGTTTAGATGTAATTTTATATATAGTTATGTTTATTTAATATAATTTTAAAAAGAAGCATAAACACAACGAGGGGTGTCTGTTTTATCTGTTTTTGTGACTAACGTTTCATTAGTATAACCATGGAGTATAAAATTCAATATAAATTCTCGGCATTGCATTGGACTCTATGATCGGCGGAAGTTATCGAGCATCCCTAATGCTTCACCGGAAATAACGCCGTGCATAGAGCCCATTGCCATTTGCAGAAATACACCGCTCCCGTCAGAAACAACCACTCAGAACCAGCCAGGAGGAGTGTCTTAGCAGTGTCAATCATGCTTGTGTACACGTGGATCACAAGAGAGCGCTCGCCTCTTACACACAGCGCGCCTTCATTCAAACTAAACTCGGTGATTGCTGTGCTAATGGCGGAGAAACAACCTAAACTGCCAATTTCTCGAGTGGAACCTGCTCATAAAACAAAGAAGCGTAAAAGGAAGAAAATGATGACGATAAACAAGCGAAAAAGAAAGAAGTAGACAGAGCCCATTGACTCAGTGTCAAAGCTTTAGCCGCATTACATGTAGATAAAATGTCACGCACTGTGGAACAAAGGAACAATTGAAACCTGTTAATTCACTGGCTTGTCATGTTGCTGAAATAATATTGTGGCGATATATTGTGGCCGAGGGACAGGAACATGAGAGTGGCGCAAGGCCGGTGGCGTGAGTGATAATGAACGACACCTGTGAGACGCACCGGTCTGTCACGTCGGGGTCACGCATCTCTCACGGAGGAGCGAAAGCAAAGGAGGCGCGACGACAGCGGAGAGAGGAACAGGTCTGATTTTATGTTGTGATTTTTATGTTCTGTTTTGTGTGTTGTCCGTTAGGGGCTGCTGGCTTATACTTTAATTTTGTATTTGTTTATTAAACTTGTTGAACGTTTGCCGGTTCGCGGCTTCTGTTTCCAAAAACAACTGAACTCGTTACAAATGTAGGCCTACTAGCAAACCTTATCTAGCATTAGGCGTAGCCTACATCACTAGAATAATTACTTGAATTATATTACATAAGTTACGTTATCGTTATATTATCTTACTAGCTATTTATAACTTATAGAAATGGTGCAACGTTATACATTTCCATTACATGTAGCAGCTATTGCAAATACGTAATGATTTGAGGACCAAGTTTGTAGTCAAAGTATGGGCAGGCCTTTGTCAATGTAAAGCATATTGTTGATGTTGTGCCATATAACATATCCGCAAGGGGGTAAGTTATTTCCTGTGAATTTGAATCTGATGCTTATGATTTATTAGCCACTATAGGCAGTGGTGTAGTCTAGTTTTTTGTAGTGAGTATACTGTGATATACCAGCAGCGCCCCCCCCCCCCACCACCCATTTGCAAAAAATTTTTAAAACTTGTGTGATATTCCTTTAATGTTCTGTCTTAATAGATTTGATTATTATTATTTTATAAATTACATTTTACTATGCAATTTCTTTCATTATTCCATCGAGTTACTTTATTTATCTCTATAAACTGTTGTAAATTAAAGACATTTGAGCTTCTGTGTGTTTTAATAAACTATTATTAATATTATTAGGCCTACTTGAAGTACTCTGCTGTGCAGTAGTAACATATTTCTTTTAAACTTTGACAGGTTGCATGAAGCAGGGGCGTCACTAGGTTTAGTTTAGGATCTAATGCTCACTATTAACCGGTTTCATTACATGCAAAAGGCAGGGTTTTATAATCACTGTTGTCCCAAATGTGAGGTAGGTTAGTTAGGGGAGTTCAGGGTTTCCCTGAGAAAATTTTTATTTCTCTGATCTACGTGCATTTTAGGATGTTTTGAAGGCCAAAAAAATTAGATAACAGCTTTAAAACCAGTGGGCACTGGGCAGCTGATTATTTCTCTCTCCTCATCAGCATCACCCTCTTTTTCTCTTTGTTTTTATCTTGCCCTGTCTCTTTCCCCTCCTAAAGATGAGCTGTGACTGATGTAGGCTTTTCATTTTTGTCTGTCAGTAAAGAAAGTAAACATGGGGTCAACTGATGAGTGGATTTTCCCTATGAATAATTTTTCTCGGACACGTTTATTCACTGAAAGCTACTAAAGTTAGGTAATTAAGTTTATTAAATACATTCAAAACATATAGGCTACACATTCATTATTGATCTTATGACTAATACAGGGCCGTAGACAGGGCTTTATAATCAAAGAGGTCCTAAATTTGAGGTTGGTGCTTCAATTTTTTTATTTCTTTGATGTGCATTTCAAGACGTTTGAAGAAAAAAAGAATAAGAAATAGCTTTAAAACCATGTCAGTGGGCAGTAAATTCTCTCCCCCTCCGAAGGCTGAGCTTTTTTAATGTAATAAAGGCTACAATTTTTATTATATTCTCAATATGTACACATTCGTTATTAGTCTTGTGGCTAAAATGATGAAAACGGCTTTGTTAATGTTTCTTGTCCCCTCGCAATGACAGTAAACTATTAAATTGCATGAGTCACGTTACAGGCCTATTTATTTCACTTCTAAATGGCGAAATTACACAAAACTATAGTTTGCCTGATTATTTTTTTGTCATTCGTTTAACATTCATGACCTAAAAAATGTAAAATATGAAATGTTAAGTTTAGCCACTTAACGTTACATCTTTTCTCGCACTTGCCTGTAAACTGAAGCGTCGAGTCACTCTGCTGAAATTCGCGCTCAGCAGCGTCTTTGAAATAAAGCCCGCCTACTTTGATTTGATTTGTCATCTCAAATATTCTGACATTGACGAGCAGTGACAGACCAATGAGGCTCAGATGAACACGAACACACAAACACACCCTGCGTCCTCTGTTTTTGACGTGCTCGCGCGCTGAATCTAATAAGATTAGGGAACACGAAATTCTGTCGCCTTACGTTTAGGGGGGCTGATGTCGTAGGAAATTTATTTCACAAAACGATGTTGTTACGAATCCTCACGCTTTTTAAAGTGGGCATACGGAGATCTTTGACATTTCCTAGTGGGCATACGCAAATCCTTGACATTTTCTACTGGGTATACGGCGTATACCTGCGTATCACGTAGACTACACCACTGACTATAGGTAATTATCAGGAGGAATAAACAGGCAAACAGTAAAACTGTGTACACTGCACCAACCAATGTTTATGATAACGAGAACCAATTAAAATATTATGATGATCACAAACACCAGTTTGCAGTGTAATGGACTATGTACAGCTCAAACAGGCTGACACTGGAAACCTTGCACATTCAAGTTAAAATTGGCTGTTGATAAAACATATAATTCCGGTTCTGTCTTCTGATGCGGCAATACAGCATTGCGCGGAAACAGCCACAACATTATATCATGGCCCAACTCCCATAAAGAATCAGGTCATCAGGACTACATATTCAGCACAAGAATAACACTTAAATGAATAAGCTCAATCAACATGTTTTATTGAAAATGTGTGAAGTGTCCTCAATATTTTAATGTGGAGCAACAGCAAAGCCACCCAAGGACATTTTGAATTGTAAATATAGAAACTCTGCTGAGCGTTGTGCCTTACAACACCCTTAGCCATGATTATAGTATAACCTCGTATGCCTTTTTGCTTAAATATAAACTGCACAACTTAGCAAATTCTAAAAATCTGAAATTTGAAAAGGCATTCAAGTTAAATAGAACACATGAAATATTTGAGTGTAAACATTCATGCTGTCATAAAAAGAATCAAAAACGATTCCAAGCAGAATTCATTGTTGCGCTGATCAAATTTCTGGACACTTAGTATTAGTTAAAATAGAGTATAACTATAATATAGCTATAGAAATGTAACTGAGGTAAATCAAGACAAATGAAATAATTTCTGAAATGATCAAAGGGGTTTTAACCAACCAGATATGAAAGTAAAAATATCCAATTTGTGGGCAAATGGATCTCAGTATATATTTAAAGGTGTAGTGTGCAAAATCTAGTGTCAGGAAACAGGCGCACACCCCCAGCTTCTATTATTCAGTCTCACAGAAGTCCTGCCTCCAAACTCACACCATTGGTTGAGCTGATACTGTTAAGTTAACCAAAGACTTTAGATTTATAAAGACGGTCCACTTATATTTCTATGAATAGGAGAGAGTGAAACGCACAATATGGCGGAGTAAGTCCCGCCTTCCTAATAAATGAGCCAATTGGTAAAAAAACAGTCAGTGTTTCTTTACCAAGTGGTGCGTTTATGACTACTCATGTGCATTGGCAGGTCAGCCAGGTTTTTTTTTATATTTTTTTTTCATGATTTGAGTGTTTCTAAACAATTTATAAGATCAGATTTCATTGGTAATTTGAAAAATGTTATATGAATATTAATCGTAAGCTTGTTGAACAGCTTTTGGAGAGTTTGATTTTTCCCCATTCAATGATATTGCATGAAATAGTTGCCCAAGAGAACTTTCAAAGATGGCCGCCGAGTGACATGACTAGCCTTAAAGGGACTTAAAGGGTCTGGCCCTTTTCTGGATGCAAAAACAAACAGATTGCACTTTTGTTTTGTGCCACTAAGAGTGGAAAAATTGCAAACTTCACCTTTAAACATATCTTAACATTACATACAAAAATCTGCATTTGAATGTGTAAAGGAACAATTAAAACACAAAATGAAATGACCAGTCTAAACTAAGAATATCAATGCTAGAGAACAGCACAAGCAGATCTATACTGTGAAATGTTTTTCCTTTTGGAGAGAGTAGCTTTCCTTCAAGTTTCTTCCAAGTAGTCAGACTCGCTTTGTTTAGCCAAAACATATGGCCAGTGCTCAGAAACAGTGCCTAGTTAATGTTTATCCATTTAACCAGTTTGGAATTGATTCACCATCATCATGTGCAGCTGGTTAGTTATAAACCGGTGTGTCAAATCAGTCTCTCCTCCTTGGGTAGTTTGAGGGCGTCTGGCGTCTCTACGCTACGGGTTCCTGTTTGCTCCTCTGAGCTGGGGCGATACGTCCCCTCCGTCTGTCTCTTCTTCTTAACCACACAGAACAGGAACACCAGAATCGCTGTTAAAATAGCCACCAGTCCCAGGACCACAGTTGGTACAACAATGGCCACGATATTAGGGCCCTGGACAAAGAAAAGTAGGAATGTTAATCATCTGAACGGAAGAAGTACTACAGGACTGCATTAAGCACTGACTTATTAAGATATTGTGGCATTAACTACGTTTACATGCACCCTCATAATGCAATATGATGACCAGATTTAAATTTTCAAAAAGCTTTTATGGCCCACAGAATATTTAGTCATATGAAATATTCGGTAACATAATTAAGGGATACTTCAGGATTTAGCATTAAGCTTTGTATTAGTAGAAAACTCTGTGTACACATGACATGCAGACAAAAATATATTTGTGGTCACAAAATTAAAAATTCATTTTTTTTTTTCATTTTACAAAATTGTGCGCACTATAAAATAATTTTTTCCCTCGATTTAGTAAATCGTGGCCACGTTGTACTTATTTTCTCCCTCATTTTGATTAACTACAATTAAAAATGTAACAGATTATAATATCGTACGCACAATTTATTTAAAACAAGGAAGCGAAATATGCTGACATATTCATAAATCGTGGGAACAATTAGTTAATTTGTGGCCACGATATACATTTTTTTCCTGCATTTCATGTGCGAGGCTCCATACAAAGGGAGCCAATTCTGAATTTTGGGCAATTCTGATTCTCATTGAGCAAATGATGAGGACATTCTCCAAGTTAGTCAGATACTATAAGAGAAATTATTTTGACAGTTAAGAAACACCTCAAAGAATTTCTACTTACTGGACTGGGAGTTGTACTGGGCGTTGTACTGGGCATTGTGCTGTTTTCCGCTGCAAATAGAAAACATTACAATGAGATGACATTTAATTGTACATATTATGAATTTCGGTCTGCAGACTCCGGTGTGACTTTAGCACTCATCCTAGCTAAGGGTGGCTCACAAATCACAAAATGGTTTCTCAGTGACAGTGTTGCAGCTCAAAGTGTTTTCTTTGCGTTTATATATATATACAGTATTTGATCTGAGGTGTGTTTCAGGATCATTTCACAGTCACAGTGCTCGCCACTAACACTAATTTGTTAACAATTAGGAAAAAGCAAAGATATGAGGATGAGAACTAAACATTAATAAAAGAGGAACACTTGAGAGTGTTTTTTTTTTCATGTCAAATGGTGTGAACTGTGATACGTGCGCTCTGTGATGGCGTAATCTCACAATTTAAATGATTTATAGCAACATTATGAAACACAGCACCCATCATTTAGCACAGAGAGCTGGACATCTGGACCTAAACACAAAATTAAAAATTTGAAATAAAAAATATATAGCTAAAGTTGAGAGGTGCTGATTCACTTGAAACAGGGCTCGCAACAGAAAGGGACCTTGGCTTGAGCTCGAAAAAAAGCCCCGTCCCCCGCCATTACGCAATGCACACACACAACAGGGTCAGAAATGAACGAGGACTTGGGGCAAAAATGTCACCATAACATTTAGAATTTTCAACATGTATATTTGTTATTTGGCAATTAGTTTTTTTAAGTACTGTCTAATATGGTGAT
The DNA here is from genome assembly GCF_016745375.1 of Pimephales promelas. Next base: position 454,879 of record NW_024121988.1, read on the forward strand.
CCATACAATGGTAGTTGCTGTTAGTAAGTTAAATTGATTTGTGTGAATTATAATTCAAATTCAGTTATTATTTTTTCCATCATGAACTCAGTAATGTTTAGAAAAGTCTGTATGTCTTTTTTCATTGGTGAACGTTCAGTATAAAATTTATGCCACTAAACACTGCAGTTTATAAATATGCACTTTTATATTGTTGTACATAAGACACTTTTTTTTTGCCATTATCAATCCCTATAATGGTAAGCTCTATCACAGCCTCAGAATTTGTATATATTACCTCATACTTTATCATAGTTGTCTCCTTGTTTAAAATTAAAGAAAGACCAGCAAAGTATCAACTGGTGCATTGGTGCCCCATAATTCACCTCAATTCTCTAAGCAATAACAAATCCCTCACATAACAAAAACTTCAAATAATTTTAAAGTTTGGCAACTTTGTAAAATCTCACATTTGTGATTGTTGCACTTTGACAAACCATAGTGTGCTTTTGAAGGTCAGAGAACAAGTAATGATACAAAAACTATTGACTTGACTGAAAATAAATGTTACACTTGCAGAGTGGCGATTTAGGGCATGTTTACACAACAACAATACTAAAAATGAAAAAGTTCTTCCTTTATGTTTTTCGCTTATAGATGACAGCGGTGTCAAAACGATCCCCGTTCACACAGATCTGCAAAAACGACTAAACTATTATTCTATTCTATACTACTATTATAAAAACTTGTATTATTCATGCCAGGCCTGTAGATGGAGATGCCACTTTGTAAAGAAACACTACGCTATAGTAATATGACATCACCATTTTCACAAATCTGCATTTGAGACGATAACAGTATCTTTTTCAAAAACTTGCACTTTGAAACCTGTTTTCAAAAGTTTGCATTTTCAAGCTCACAAAACTTTGTTGTCGTGTAAATGAACAACCAAAAAGCTGAAAATGATGTTGTGTAAGCGGCCCCTAAAATAATATTTAAATGCTATGAAGGCACAAAAACACAAATACATAGAAGAAAGAGAGAAGAAGAGAAAGAGAGAGAGTAGGAGAATACATATGAAAAAGCTAAAATGTTAATCATTTACAAGAGTAAATAATCCCTCAAGGACAAAGATAACTTAAAAGAAGGAAAGGAACTTGTTGCAGGACTAATCATGAAGCGCGTGAATGCAGTTTAAGTATGTAGTGGGGTATTTGTTGATTAAAAGTTTTGTGGCAAAGAAAAAGTGTTTTAGGAAGATGGAAACTTTTAATTCATTAAAGGGGTGATGAACTGAGAAATCAAATTTTCCTTGAGCTTTTGACATCTAAGAGGTCATCATATTATAAGAATATCCTGTAAGTTTCAGAACTGAAAACGTCCTTGTTAGCCCCGCCCACCGATTCGTGCATTACACGCATTGCTAAATACCATAGGCCTACCTCGTGATGACAAACCGGATCGAGCTACCGTGCAATAAAAATGCCGTTTACGAAATATTGTGCAGTCGCTGCATAAGCGAGTGAGTTGAAACTCATTATAATATGCAAAACTGTAATCCACTCACAGCATTGGGCGTTTACTTCCAAGTCTTCAGTGCGAGACGCCCATAAAGCTAGGCTCAAAGCTAGGGTAGAAAGTAGCCTATTACTTATGCATTTTGATGTTTTTGAATGTAAAAACCAAGCGAACGTCATAAGTTGACCTCAGACAACAATATAAAAGAATTTAAAAAGCCAGTTCATGACCCCTTTAATTAGTTTTACTTAGTTGAGTTTGTTTTGAAAAAATGTGCTTATGTAGCAATAAAGAAATGATGTAATGGCCCGTACATGTTCAAGAAAGGGTAAAAAGCAAAATAGTAAATAGTAGGGGTGCACGATTCAGAAAATGTCACGATTCGATTCGATACCGATTTTTTTGTCTCGAGATTCGATTCAAAATCGATTTTCGATTCAAAAACGATTCTCGATTCAAAAAACGATTCGCAGGTCTACATAAATGTAGTTTACTTTTTCCTATGTGATTGATTGCAGTAGACATAATTTAAAAGAAAAGTTTGATATTACTTTATATGTCTTCATACAAAAATAAAAACTTTTGCAACTAAAATGTGTGAAGTGCCAAGCTTTGGCCAGCTTTTAAATACATTTAATTCAAGTTTAAAATAAAACTTAAATAAAAAGCTTTTACATTTAGCTTTAAAGTGCTGTAGTCAGATCAAACAAACAATTATGCTAAATGTGGTTTAAGGAGTAGGCCTACTTCAGCTACCAGGTTGACTGTTGAAATGAACTCGACTGGGCACATTGAACTCCCTAAAAATATATAGGCTACTAATTTCATAGAACCCTTGCGAAAATATTTTAAATAGATTTAAAAAAGCCACCGCTACTGGTAACATCTATGGTTAGATTGATTTGTTTAGATCCAGTGAAGTCGTTCATAGGCGCTGTAATTTGCGGGTATCTAGTTTACTAGCAGAGCATTCATTTAGTTCGCTATTAAATAAGAGACCTGTTGTTTTTGAAATCAAGCTGAGCGCTCGTGTCCGCTGCGATCAGTGTCATGGATACAGTGTTCTCTGTGGCTCGCGCAGTCTTCTCTCGGACGCGCGCTTCAATCTATCGCCGTTGTGGAGACTCCGGTGAAATCACAAAATAAAATGCACACAAACGTGATGAACATATTCGGTTTTGATGAGAGAGAGAAAAAACTATACGAGTGCGGTTTAGAACCCGTAACCTCTGACACGCTTGGCAAAAGATTTACAGAACTCAAACATAAGAACTGCGGATCGATGCATTTACGGGTTGAGCAGAGTGGCTGCACAGTTTGACCAGCGGGCGGCAAGAACTTGCAATAACTATTTATCAGACCGGCCCTCGCAGCCTCGAAACCATAGAAACACTACCGGACCACCGGTAAAAGTCCCGACTTACCCGATTGCCACTCCGCCCCTGCACGCCATTAAAAAATATAGCCTATGAATCGATTTTTGGAATTCTATGAATCGATTCTGAATCGGTAAAGATTGAATCGCGATTCAAATGTGAATCGATTTTTTTGCACACCCCTAGTAAATAGCAAGGAAACTGAGATGAGCAAAAAAAATGCACATCCCAATTCCTAGCTCAAGCACACCTTGTGCAACTAATGAAGCCCTTGATTAGTTGCATCAGCTGTGCTTGAGATAACACCTGTTTTGCAGATTTGTGCTGTTTTGAGGGAGTCTGTTCAGGGGGTTGAATCATTTTGAGACTGCGGAAGTCATTAAAAGTTGCATTTTCAGGTGAATTTGGGGAAACCACTCGAAACATTTGTTGTATTGAGCTATTTCAATTACTTTTGTTTGATTTGTTCATTGCAAACAGCTAAAAGTCTACACTTTGCCAATAAACCTGATTTGCAAAGGGGGGTTGAATACTTATGATAACAACTGTATGAATCTCCCCAAAAAAAGTTCCCCAAAATGAGAATGAAAATAAATTATATGTAGTCTATTTTGAAGCATTGTAACATTGTTGACAATTATGCACAATTCTGTACCAAATTCTTAAATCAGCATCAAAGTATACAACAAATACTACAATAATGCATTTAAATAATATAAAAGATTTTCACAATAATGTAATGAGACTTAGATATGTTGTATTACAGTGCATAAGGACAGTTTGTGTGGGAAATGTACCTACACATCTAAAAAAATAATGTCCCAAATACAGAAAATAATAATCATATGTCATCTATATGGAAAATATAATTTATTGTGATGGGGGTAAAATGTGATCTGGGCGGGTTCATAGTTTATGGTTACACAGTTCTCATGCCTTTTTTTTTTATATCTTAATTGCGAGTACAATTTTATGGCCTGACCTCCCAACAATACCTTCGATGCTTCTGCTGAAAACTGACATGCTTGAGCTTGTTTCTGCGGCACTTCAGGCAAACTAGTGCTAACTTAGTACAAGTTAGAGGAGTGCTACTCGGCTTGTGTACAGATTAATCTGACGCAACTCAATTGAGCTGTTTAAACGCAGTGAGCTTTAACAGTGATTAATAATCCGGATACTCTCAAAGTTCAGTTTCGGACAGAGGTGGAGCGAGTGACTCACCCTGGGCCGAAACATTCCTGAGAAGCAGCAGCATAAAACTCCCAGCCAAAAGCCCAACCTGCCGGATCATCTCCAGGATGGAGTCAATCTGCACCCCTACCCCCGACCAGAAGGGGCTGACGCTCCGGCTAGGGGCGGAGGTGATCAATAAATCATGTCCGAGATCAAAGAATAAAAAAATCTAGCGAGCTGCAAAAGAAGAGTAGAAACGTCTGTTAGGATCTGAAGTTGGTTAGCAGATTTGATCATTCCTATTGTTTAAAACAGTGAGTTTGTTCATAGCAAATAATGAACCTTAGAAAGGATTTGTTTTATAAGTGACTTAGAAGAAATTAGCTCACTAATCTTTTTGGCTATGATCTCCTAAATTAAGAAATACCCAAATGCACTGATTCATTCCAGTCTGCCTTATTTTTTTTTATCTGTGCAAACTTGGATTTTAAACAAGGTTACCATGTGTAAATTCTGTTCTGGAAATAAATATATAAACATTTACTAATACATTATTACAATCAAATGTTATATTTGTTAGCTAATGCACTGAAAAGAAACATGAACAAACAATAACCAGCTGTATTTTTGTACTATTGTTAACAAAGATTAACAAATTAGTAGCAGATGTATTGCTCATGGTTATGTTGGTTAATATATGAAGAGTTCAGATGCAAAAGCCTCTAAATGCCATTTGAAATTTTCTTCAAAAATGACAATTTTTATCAAGCTTGTACATTTAAGTTCAGTAATTTCACTTAAATGACAATTAATAGGTAATCTTCATTGCCATTTAAGTGAAATTACTGAACTTAAATATACAAGCTTGATAAAAATGATCATTTTAGAAGAAAATTTCAAATGGCACTTAGAGGCTTTTGCATCTGAACTCTTCATATTAACAAATGAGATCTTATTGTAAAGTGTTAGCAGATATTTAAGAGTGTCCAGATGTATTGAATGTGTTTAATACTTGGCAGGTAGCTGCTACTTATTTTTCATTTCGGTTCATGTAATCTTTATCCAGTTCACGACATAAAAATTCCTTCCACCTTATCTGTGTTGCTAAGGAAACATTCATACATTCGATACGACACAAACAGAAACATACTCATACCTGTGTGTCCACATTCATAATCCACGAAGTTTCCTGGCGAGTTTTTGTGAATGTATGTTTTGGACTATATGTCCGCAGGTCTCTTCCGCCTCTCACCTTACCGGCCAAATTAAGGATTTAAACCGAAACTAGCTCGTCACTCCGGCGTCCTGCTCATAATAAAACATTGTCCTTCGGGGTCCTGTCCTGCTTTCAATGGTGGTCTTGTATTTACTAGAGTGTTGAGTGAATGCTCGAGCTGGGTATGTCTTCTTTCTAAATTCTCATCGCTGATCACATGGTTCAGTGTCGAGTTACAACACCTGAATCCAGCAGCTACTACCTGTGGCGCGAGACAGGCGCGCTATTGTGCGCTGAGATCCACCTGCGCACTAGAGCGATGCGCGCGCTCGCGTCCTCTCTCTGACGCACGTCATCATCTCTGTTTCGATCTTTGCGCCCTTTACTAATTTGAATGTTTTACGAACTTCAAAAGGCTCTCCCACACACACACGTTATCAATAATACATATGTCTCTCAGTGTTGCGACCTCCAGTGGTAGGAAATGAACTTTTAATCTCATAAGAACGAAATTCTTGACATACCACACTTCTGTTAATCCTTTCCTCCTTTTAGGAAAATTAACCACTTCGTGTCTGTTGTTTCGTTGATGGTACTACACACACAGAAAAGCAAATTGGAAATTGGCATAAAACTCACTCACAGTAAAAAGTATGACGGCAACAACAATGAAAATAATAATATTATAATAATACACAAACAGCAGTAATAATAATCATACATCTACAGGCATAAAATGCAGAATGTACGTGTTTCACAAGCTCAAATACATCAACATCCAATAATCATTCTGATATCCTAAGTTAATATCAATGGTGGAAAATGAATTTTTGAATATTGGAATATTTTTTTATATATATTATTTTTATATTATATATATATATATATATATATATATATATATATTTATATATATTATATATATATATATTATATATATTATATATATATATATATATATATATATATATATATTTTTTTTTTTATTTTTTTTTTCCAGGATTCATTAAAATAGAAATCTTTTGTAACAATATACACTAGGGTAGCCTATAAGGGTTGTGGTCAGGCTATTTTTCTTTCGTTTCTTTTTTTAGAAAGAAATTAATGTCTTGTATTGTAGAGCTGCATGGGACAGCTGTATTCAGCTTGTTTACATAAGAGACCCACATTACTCTCTTGTCTGTAGAACTATATCCTTCCCTACTCATTGAGTCCCCCTAGTGGGCTGAATAGTAGGCTACATCACAGCAAGAATGTTTTGAATTTCTAAATTAAAAATGATTTGAACATCACACAGCTTTAAATACAAATACTGTTTTGAAACACAACATAATTTCATTTTTAAACACAGGACTATACGAGGTGGGAAAACCCTACCTGCACATGTGTTGAAATCATCAAAAATCCACATCTTTTTATAGCAATGTACCACTTCGAATAGCTGGGAGAGTTTGACTTAAACTGGTAGCACGGTAGATTAAAAAAAATGGATTGAGGCAAAATTTTATGTTGCATTTCTCCATATCTCCAGCTGCCGGTAGGGGCACCAATTTAGGGAACACTCTTATGTGTCGTATTTGAAAGTAGTCACAAACTAAATATTCATACGAGTTGGAGGACTTGTTGGTCTTAAAACATTTTAAATTCCTCCTTGACTTATACACAGACATCAACAGTCAGCATATGAATCTCAACAATGGTGACAATCAAAGGTTTCATGTCACAATGAATGCTGGGTTCCAGGTTAATATGAAACCCCCAGCATGCACTGCAGTATGAATAAGAAAAATAAAAATGTAGCCTCCATTGTTGAGAGACATGTTGATTTTTGACATCTCTGTGTTTCTGCAAGACAGTTTAGCTCTGTTTCTTTGGTTAGGCATGACGTTTTTAAAAATCATTTTTGTAACATTGCATTGTTTCACAGTGGTGGTAATGTAATACTTTTAATACAGAATTAAACTTTGATTGTTTCTCGTGGCAAAGTAATTACTTTGTTTACCTCATTACTCCATAAATGAAAAGGTTTTAATGAAATCTGTGCATCATTAAATGTGAGCGAATGTTTGATTATTCTTTTTAAATCTTCACTGAAAATAATGTCAAAGTCAATTAGAATAATATCAAAGGTTTACTTTAATGTCAGGTAATTATTATGTCAGGAAAATGTATCATGACAATTTCATAATCAGTTCAAAGATAATAGATACAAAACATCAAATGCTCTGGAATAAAGAGTCAAGATACAATACCTTGCCATTATAAAATACATGATGCCAAGTGTTTTGCTTGCACTTTCGCATCACAGGCTGGTCTGGGTTACAAAATCAGCAGAAACCTCTTTTCACATGCAAACATTTGGGGATTTACTTTAATCACAATCCCAGACTTACTTAAGGAAGAAGTTGATTTACATGGAAACATTTGCTACCAATGGGAATTTACATTGAGTATACACCTTTGAGAACAGAGTGCCATTTGCCTGGAAGACACACCCTCCTTTTTGTACCCTAAAACTCATAATAATTTTATTACCTTTGGGAATGAGAATGGAATTTTAAATATCAAACGTGTAATACTGGAAAGTGGTAAAATTACTCAAAAGTTATACTTGAGTAAAAGTATATACCTAAATAAAAAAGTCCTCCATTCAAACATCACCTGAGTAAAAGTACAAAAGTGTCACTGAAAAGATGAATGTTTATTTAAATAGGTAATTTATGTAGATGAAATGTGAAATTTTTTTTGAATTTGGAGCTTTCTAGACTGAGAAAAGCCAGAAAATGTAATTTTGGATTATGTGGATGAAAGACAACAACTCCCAGAATGCATTTGTTTCGCTGCCCTAGAAGAAAATGTCCACCGGTAACACAGCGCAGTAGTTAAACAACAAATCTAGGCTACTAGTGACGTGAGTCTCCGTGATTCGGTTAGAAAGAGACCGCTGCAGATTTGTTTTTTTCTAATCAGCATTTTAGCTTTATTTTAAAAGAAGAAACATGAACAGTTAAAAATGCTGTTGTCACTAAAACACAGTTTCAAAGCACATACTGCCCAAGCTTGTGAATGAGATATTGAGTGATTCCAGGAAGTATGGAAGTTTTCTTGGTTTAATATCAGATAGAAGTTTCTTCTTCTTCAACAGATATAACTATTAAATAAACACAAAACGTTTTTACTTAGGATTGTCCATCATCTTTCACTGTATGCATTTCTTATCAAAGGTATCCTTGTCAAGGCTGAGAGAGAGGGCCCAAAAGCGAAAGCTGGTAATAATGCCTTTAATAGAAATTAGGCAATTGGCCGCATAGGCTGGCAAACAGAAAGTCTCTCAATAATAATAAACATAAGCTGGCAATGAATTCGTAGATGAGAACAGTGTAGGCAAACAGCAGTGGCCGTAGACTGGTGTACTCACAGAACCGACCTCAGCGTTCCGTAGCAGGAGAGCTGGGCAGAGCACAAGTTTAGCACAAACACTCAAACTAAGACTAGACGAGTAGGTAATGAAGACCAGACTAGGCATGACAAGACTAGGAGATAGAGAACGGTCACAAACATGTACAAAGTTAATAATCTGGCAAAGGACAAAGGAGAGAAGGGAACTAGAAGTAGAGATGCTGATCAGAGAGAAAGAGAGGACAGGCGTGGAAACGAAGGTACTGATTGCATAGGGAACAGCTCAGTATGAAAGAGCGCATGTGAGTGTGTGCATGTGTGTATGAGTCTGTGTGTGTGTATGCAGGGGAAGAAAGAGAGAGAGGAAAATACCAGAATCATGACAATGCTCAAGGACAGATTCAATTAAATTCATTTGTACACTGTAAAAAAAAATATTGATGGTTTAACTTAAAGTAAGTAACCTGGTTACCTTAAAATTTTAAGTTCATTGAACTGTAAAAAGTGAGTTAATACAATGAAGGAGATTAATTTAACCACCAGAAACTCCAAATTATATGTTATCTGAACTAAATAAATTATTTAAGTTGATTTGACAAAAGAAAAAATGTTGTGATTACTACACTGTAAAGAAATATTGTTGTTTTAACTTAAAGTAAGTAACCTGGGTTGCCTTAAAATTTTAAGTTGATTGAACTGGAAAAAAGTGAGTTAATACAACGAAGGAGATTATTTTAACCATCAGAAAGTTAAAATAATAAGTTATCTCAACTAAATAAATTATTATAAAGTTGATTTGACAGAAGAAAATATGTTGTGATTTGTGTTTTTACAGTGTATAGTGATTGTCACAGTTCCTCCAGCGAGCAAGCAAAAGACAGCAGTCACAATTCACCAATTGAAAATAATGTTGATTATTATTTCTAATAAATCAGTCATGTTTTACCTCTCATTCTGCAGCATTTGTAAATCAGCACGACTGTCACTAGCAGATATGGACAAGCTGCCAGTACAGAACTGAGTATGTGGAGGACCGAGATCTTAGACCCTGAAAAAGAGACACACACACACTTTATCATGAACTATAATGAGGGCATTTGAAGAAATAAATCAACTCACAGTTTCAGTGACTACGTTTACATGTGAACTAATAATGGGATTATTTATAATAATCAGAGTAAGAATGCGGATATTCACATGACACGAGCAGAATTCTTCACTTCAGTTTACATGCAATTTTAATTATTCTAATCATTCACTAATAAGTATGAATGTTACTGGCCATTGTTTTAATCTACTCACATTAAATTTAAAATAAATTTTATGGTGGATATTATTCAGAGCCGTGATGAACATTACAATGCCGGGTTTGCATGCGCTGCCGTTGAGTTCTTCGTGCCGTCGGAAGATATAGACACCTAGTTTCACAATACTTATGTGATTTGAGCAACCTGTGCCATGTGATTGTTGTGAATGGGGTGTTTTTACGACAAGTCATCAGTCCGGAAATCGGCCATATTGGCAGCACTGAACGTAAACAATGCCCGAACAGAACTCGCAAATTTTGTTGATTGTTGCTGCCGAAAATGGTCAGTTAATGTCGTGTCTTTGGCTTTACTAATCAGTCGGACCACAAAAAAAACAAAAACAAACATTTGGAGTACTATTGTCAGGTTTATGCAGGATGCCAAAGACGAGGACAAAGGAACCTCAATGTAGTTGTTTTATGTACAAACTCAACTTTCAGGAAAAAAGAGAAAACACTCCAGGACTTTAAAACACACAACCATACATTAACGGCAGCCAACCAACACTGAGGGAAAATACAGGGCTTGAACTGGGACTAATGGGATAATTAACAGAACTGAACTAAACGCATTAAAAACGTGACAACTATAGATTGCCGAAAGTTTTAACAAATCAAGTCAAGTCAAAGTCAAGCCACAATTGATTATAGCACCATTTATACAGACACGCTGACCAATGTGCTTTACACGGCAATATAATATCACACAACAGACTGAACAAGAAAAAATTCTAAGAGGCTACAGATTACACGTTATTAAAAGCAATTGAATAGAAGTGTGTTTTCAAGCGTGATTTGAAAACTGACAGGTCATTTGCAGAACGAACATGTCGGGCCGTAATGGCAAAGGCACAATGGCTTCTGTGTTTTAACCTGTACCTTAAAGTTTCTGTGTACCTGACCTAAAATAATCCAGTTTGATGCTTTCATTTAGACTATTTAGTTTAGCTTAGTGCATTTGGCCATTAAATGACATCTATTAGATACTGAGTTTATTATTCCCATCATGAAGGGCAATTTATTTTAGAAGCTTGCACACACACACACACACACACACACAAATCTATCTTATCTGGGGTCCACTTTGAATTTTTTTTTGTCATGGGGCCCAAAATTCCTGTCGGCGCCCCTGCCTCCTCGTATAACTTTTTTTTTTTTTTTTTGGTAATTAAAACCAAAGGTGTTCCTCAGTGGTTGTTTATCAACAGCAGGGATTTTGTTTGTTTTGCATTTTGTTTAATGATTTCCCATTTCAAACAGAGAGTCTCCACAACAGACTGACGTGCTCAATTGTGTGAAGACTGTGCAGTATGCACAATCCCCAATAGGGCTGAACGATTTTGGAAAATAATCTAATTGCGATTTTTTTAACCAATATTGCGATTGCGATTTAATATGCGATTTAAAAAAAAGTTATTTACCTTCTGTATTAGTCGACAAAGACGAGCAATAAATCATTGTACAGTAGGGATGGGAATCTTTAGATAGCTCATGATCTGATCTACTTTTTTTCTTATTAATTTATCTTAATAACTCTTAAAATATGTATTTAATTACATGTGTAAAAACACATACTTTAAAAAATAAATATAAAAAACATTTAATTAAACCAATTACATGTTAAGAATTTTAAATAGGCTATATAAAATAATATAGCTTCAAAATATAAAAGCTAGTAAATAAAGAGAAACAAAAAAAAACCATTACAAGCAATAAACAAAGAGTGGTCTCAGTATTTAAAAGTAGGCTGTCTGAATGTTTATCATTCAAGAGCTGGAGTGATTTCCCCTCAGTTTAGATACGATAAGCTGCAATTACACTAATGCATATATCTCTTTTGAAATTGTAAATGTGGTTTGTCCTGTTGGTTTAAGATATAACTGACCGTGTTTTTATTAATTTCGCGTCATAAAAGCATTTTGACATGCAAGTACATTTACCAATGAGTCGCTCACGGCCGCATGCACGAGCGCTCTTCACAAAGCACGCGTTAGTATTTTAAAATGAAAGCAGCCTTCTCAGTGATTTTCATCATGGTTTTAATATATAAGCCAACTGCATTCCAAAAGACATAAATAATGCCTCTGTGAAGCATTTGTAAAGAAAATTCCCGCGGGAGAGAACGCGCACTGCAAGTGTAACGTTAACATCAAGCAAAGCGGCAAAACCTGTTCAATGAAGCCCGCGAATGTCCTTGTAATTCGGTTCAATCCCGAACTTTATGAAATAACGTTACTATGTTTTGGAAGGTTAGAGCGGTGTCGTGTGTGTGAGTGAGGAAGAGAGAGAGCGAGAAAATAGAAGCAAGCAGATTCAGAACACGGTTCGTTTCTAAAGCACGCGCAGCGTCATCACGCATCTGTGTTTAAAAACTAAGCTCAGACTCGATTCTGAAATTCTCTGATCCAGGATTGTGGAGGAGAGAATAAATAACACAATATCACTTAAAAATAGACTAAACTCTTCTCTGAACGCCAGACCGCGTAGCGTGGCAAGTTGATGCTTTATTTTGCAGACTGCTTTTCTCTCGCGTGTCACGTGACCAATGTAATCGCAGCTCTTGCGATTACAAAATCGCGTTTCATCATATCGCGATTTTATCGCAAATGCAATTAATCGTTCAGCCCTAATCCCCAAGAGAGAAATGATGCACGCGATTTTCAAAAACAAAACATTCCAGCGCTAGATTGCCTCTTATTTAACAAAAACGAATTAGATGTTTCTTTCTGGTACATCCGTGCTGCGAGACGTTTAAAAAATTACGCCTATGTTTCACAGTACAGTTCTGGTCAATTAACCCTTCCTTGAATTCTTCTGATTTGTAAAACTAGTGCAAAGTGCCCGTGCAAAATCAGTTTTTGTGTGTTTTTTTATGGTTTGGTGTGTTTGAGTGCTTATTGTTAGAATTACACGGCAAAAGTTCAGTGACATTTTTATTTGTGCGTAGCTGATCCAAACAACGTCAAACTCAGCACTGCACCCGTAGCAAGACACCCGTCAAGTGTGAAATCCATCAGACTAACACACACACACACACACACAGACGTTCCTGTAATTTATAGGTAGAATTCCTGCAATTTATAGATAGATAGTGCAAAATGCCCGTGTGTTTTTAGCAATTGTTAACTTGGTTTGGTTGAATAAGCACGACGATTCAGGGAGGAAATCTGCTTTCTTCGTCCCTCGGTCTCTGGTCCTGCACTAATAATGCCCGTGTGCTTTTAGCAATTGTTAACTTGGTTTGGTGTGTTTGAGTGCTCAAATGAATAAGCACGACGATTCAGGGAGGAAATCTGCTTTCTTCGTCACTCTGTCTCTGGTCCTGCGCTGTGCTCACTCAGTTTGCAGAGGGGGAGTGGCCAGCGGCTAGAGCGGCAAAAGCCAATGTGTGCTTCTTTTAGCGTTATATTTAGCGATATCTTTTGCATTTCTCATCCAAAGAACTTCAAACTCGACACTGCACTTACTCGTGCCCGTAGCAAGACACTTGTGAAGTTTGAGATCCATCGGACTAACGGTTCAAGAGATATGCGATTAACAGACAGACACACACAGACACACAGACAGACGTTCCTGCAATTTATAGATAGAAGATTCTCTCAGTACAGTTTTGATGTTAACCCTTCATTGAGTCCTTCACTTCCTCGTTTGATTTGTGAAATAGTCACAGTACAGCTTTGTTGCGTTTCCCGAAACCTTCTTAACGCTACTTCGTTCTTAGCTGTACCTTATCGTTTATAAGTTTTTCCCGAAACGTTCTTTGTTAATTACACCTTCTGTAAGTCATACGGTCGGAAGGTCTGGACCACCCTTAGCTTCACCTTATTACTGTTGAAAGGTGGCCACCACTACAAAAAAAAGTGTTTATATCTCTGTATAAACATATAATTCTGAAGTTAATAATAAGGGGTTAATTATTGATTCTCGAGCCATCAATATCAACAAATGCAGCACTGTCGCACTTAAGAAGGTATATTTTAAGCAACTTCCTAAGGTATGGTACGGGGAACATGCCTAGAAATGGCACACCTTTAGTTAGGTTATACGTTTAGCGTCTTTGTAGCGCGCTAAGAGGCGCCGTTATTGGGAAATGCAGCCCAGGGGCCTCATTTATAAACGTTGCGTACGCACAAAAGAAGGCGTACGCCGCTCTCTACGCAATTATAGTTGGTATTTATAAAAAGCAAACTTGACGGTAAAATGTGCGGTCCTTCACGCAAGCTCTGACCCAGGCGTACGCACAAAAACGGGTGAAATGAGAAATGGCGACACCGTCGGCAGTTGGAAAAAACATGTGAAAGTGTGTGAAACTGTAGACGGTTGTGTAAAATAAATGGCAATGCTGCCTCTCATAAATAAAACGAAGACTTCACAAGTCTTACAATTAACAGCCTACACGAACACCCGTTTGATCGATCTGTAACAGAAATGCAAATTAACACATATTTCCAAAAAGAAAAAAATATGTTCTTCAATAATATTGCCATATACAATTCATCCTCATAAATAAGATGGTAAACAGAACGAAATAATGTACAAAACTGATATTCTTGCCAATATGTCCGTCTAACGGAGCAGATATAGCAATTAGATAGTCAGCCAGATAGATAATTAGGGAGATATATAGATAGATCGATAAATTGATAGATGTAGGCCTATTATTTGTCCCCTGGGGAAAGTTGTTTTCATCGTAAAAATATCATCATCAGCTATAGAATCACGGTATTCATGCATATGCCTTTAGTTTGTTTTATTTTTGATAAAATAACGTATGGCGTGTCTCAACCATTCAGAAAGCTGCAAGAAATTACATTTGCGCTGAACTATTTCCCATTTAGATTATAACCGACATCCGTAGCTTGTCAGATGCAGAATTAAATGGATGTAAATAAAATGCCCCATCACAATGCGTAGCCTACGCATAGTGGCTGATCTTGCGCTCTTAGAAGATGTGGCGATTAAATGGAAGGATTCGGAGTGAACGCGTCATCTTCACAACAGGTGTGGAAAAAATATATTATTCATTCAATAATTCCCTCATTGTGCAGTTTATTTCAGTTAGGACAGTCTTGATTTCGCCCAACTCCTTGGCCATCTCTCTAATTGAATTAATGACTAGACTTTGATATCCGACCATTTCTTTTTTATTTCGGCCACAGTCCGAGGTGAGGCACAGTATTTACGGCGTCTGCAACCTTTTGCCACTCAAGTGCCTTTTTTGGCATTAGTAATGCCCACACTGTGCCCTCCAAACAACATTTTTCTCCTCTTTTCCACCTCGCCAACGATAACTTCTAATTCACATTGAGTGAAGTTACTTTTTTTTTTTTTTTATTCCTCTCTGTGTTTAACATGATTTCGCAATCGATGAATATTAACTTGTGGGCGTTTTACGGACTATTTATGGGCAACTATGGGCGTGACATGAAGCCGCAAAAGCTGCGCTACATTTAGAATTGATTGTGATTTATTAAGGGAAAAATGCGTTAGGATGTGCGTGCGCACGGTTTTATAAATCCAAATATTTCTGTGCGTACGCACGTCCTATGTTTCATCCGTACGCCACTTCTGACGCAAATCCTACGCAAAGTTTTATAAATGAGGCCCCTGGTCTTTTAACTTTTCTTTAAATTCTTAACTTCATGATTTGGATTTGTGAAATCTTTCACAGTAATGTCTACGTCTAGGTTACTAATGTAATGTCGGTGACTGAATAACATGGGGGTGAGTAAATTATCAGCAAGAGTTTTTTTCAAAAATGAACTACTCCTTTAATAGATAAACTAGCACTATTTTTTTCTGACCATTAGGTCTTGCTGTCACCAAACCAATGAAGAGGACTACAAGCCACCTCATTCCTACGCCCCATGATGCTTTGCGCGAATTATGGGTGCAACTTATTACATTAAGCTGTAAATCAGTGAGATGCTCGTTCTATCAACGCAATACATTAAAAGTGCCACAATTAGATGACCTTAATCTACTCACCCTTCAACCATCGAACATTAAAAGGAAATTTAAAAGTATAAAAGCATTAACAATGTACTTTCAACGGCCTAAATGACCAATAAAATGGCTTAAATCTTACACTTTATATGTAACTTTACTATACACTATATTAAACCTAAATTACAGAACACCATTTCTTGTACAAATCGTACAAGTGAGGTCCTACAAATTTTGTATGAATAAGCAACCTTTTACTCACTCGTACGAATTGGCTGTGAGATAGCGTTTTTTATACATTAAACAACCCACCAAAGTTTAGAATTAAGTTGAGCTTTGTAGTTATAACATGCTTGGAAAAGCAGGCGAAGGCAAGGATCTAAACATAGGGTTTTTAATAATGCAACACATTAAACAGATAACACAGAACTTAAGGAACAAAACCAAGAGGATAACAGAAACAGAGGGCAATAAATACAGAGGGGCAAACAAGCTTCACAAGGTAATGAGGAAACAAGAAAAACTACAACGAACTACAAAACATGGCACAAGACAGGAAATAACAAAAGTACTATAAAAAAGGTGTCTATCATATGCTTAAAACATGTAATGTGAAATCCACTGACATACAGCGCACAAGAGGAAGTTGCCTGATCTCCATACCAAATAATGATAGATGTAAAGACACAGACTGTTAGAACATAAAGACTTAATCTACAACATGAAACGCCAAATGAGTTTCATCTGAAACGTCATCTGAACATCCAAAAACGTGTTGCACAATAGATGGCCAGACAATGTCTATAGTTCTAATACTCTGTCTGAACTCCTTGTCCTGCAAGACCAGGTTCAGAAACCAAAAGGATCAGATCTTAACAGAACACTAACCTGTGCATTTCATTTGTTTGTGTCCATAGTTGGTGAATCCTGACTTACACACACACTCATGGCCGTCTTTGCTGTTTGTGCAGGTTCCTTCTCCGCAGATAGATTTATCAATGTCACATACACCTTTAACAACATGAAAACAACATGTTGGAGAAGGATCAAACATTTCTCAGAATAATCTAAAATTTATTTTAGATTACTTTACAGTTTTAAAGGACCTACTCATGCAGAGTTCATCTGAATCAGTGAAGTTAGTTTCTCCTGACGTCAGTGTGAAGCCCACAGCACAAATGCAGTAATGTGAACCGGGGGTGTTGTGACATGTTGCATTTATTCCACAAATACCGGGATCGTCGCATTCATTTCTGTCTGTAATTCAGGGACCGACAATAAACAACATGTTACATGAAAACTCTCACATTAGACCAAAAGCAGTGCTGAACAATAGATGGCCAGACAATGTCTATAGCTCCAATACTTTCTTACCAATACACTGAACTCCGTCTTCTGCAATAAACAGCTCTTCTCCATTGCTGGAAATGTAGCCATATTTACATGTGCATGAATAACCTCCAGCAGAATTGACACATTCTGCATTAGGACCGCACACAGCACTTCCATCCAAACATTCATTTCTGTCTGTAATTCAGGGACAGTAGATAAACAACATGTTACATGAAAACTCTCACATTAGACCAAAAGCAGTGCTGAACAATAGATGGCCAGACAATGTCTATAGCTCTAACACTTTCTTACCAATACACTGAACTCCGTCTTCTGTAATAAACAGCTCTTCTCCATTGCTGGAAATGTAGCCATATTTACATGTGCATAAATAACCTCCAGCAGAATTGGCACACACTGCATTAGGACCGCACACAGCACTTCCATCCGTACATTCATTGATGTCTGTAATGAGATGAACAGAGATTCAGATGTTGTTTGTGCTACACAGAGGTCATATGAGAAGATGCGTCATATCAAGTTATCTTTACCTTCGCATTTGATTCCATCAGTTTGTGTGAAATTGTGAGTTGGTTCGAACCCTCCATTACAATGACAGTAGAAACTTCCATATGTATTGAAGCATATTGCATCTTCTCCACAGACGGGCGGCTGAATAGACTCACACTCATTGTCATCTATAATGACAGAAAATGTATGAATAACCACAGAAGTTCTTCTTTATTTTTGGTTACAGTTTATTAATGAGTGCATCGTGCATGCAGATTCAGTTCATAAATGTGTCCTATCCTCAATATAATTTGTATCTTTTTTAATTATAGCTATTTTTTAAATGATAAACTATATCAACAAAACTTGATTATCATGTTTTTGTGGGGTCAGTATAAATGTAGATGTATAATCCAAGTTAAATCGTGTTGAGCCCTGATATTGCTTAAAGCTTTTGAAAAAGAGTTGTATATCATGTTAGTCTTTTTATCCATACCTATGCATTTTCCCTTAATCTTACTCAATCCAATGTCGCAGGTCGTCACCTTCATGATGTTCTCTGTCAGTGCCAATAGAAGACCTATAAACAAATAAAAAGTGTTTAATGACTTTGTTGAATAGCTTGACGTACTGTACTTACAGAGATCCAAATGTCTGAGACTACATTAAAACCTGCAAATAAACAACACAATACTAAGACATTCTGATTTTCATGTTAATTTCCACTTCAACTTTTTACTCTTCAAGTTATGTAATTAAATCGTTTGCATTTAATAGAAAATAGAAGCATTTTCATAATTGGCCTTGAATACTGTAAATGAACTGTGTTTGTAAACATTGGTGCCATTGAGCATTAACAGTCGTGCATGTCACACTAAGCCATGATCTAATCTTATATATACTGTAAGTCACGCTGCCAAAATCAGCCTTTATTTATCGCCCATGATGAAAAAACAGTCTGAGAAGACAACGTTGAAAGAAGCATAACAAGATTTCTATTTTATTAATCGATTAATCTTGATTGATTAATCTATTCATGTAATGCTATTTCCACTCATTGTTCATGACAGTTTCGTTGAGATGATGGCGATTCAGGAAGTGTGAGGTTCTGTGCAGGACTGGAGCAAACAGATTTAACACAACCAGCCCTCAGACCGACACACCGTCACATGCTCTGACCACAGGCAGGGTCACACAGGAGACTCTTAAAAACAGTGTAGGACTTTTTACAACCCACAGTGGTGACTCCAACATAACCGAAGGTGTGGTCTTGCTCAGTATTGTGCAACCATCAGACAAACAATTGTTTCATGAATTTGTTCTTATTCTTTTCTGCCTAACAGAAAGGTTTAAGTAACATTTCCCCTTCTTATAGTTTTTCATTGGTTTAATGCCACCATCCCATTATTCTGGGCATCTCAACTGTGTGGACAGACCTAAAACACCTCGGCTTTCCTGTCCTGATTCGGTTTCCGCTAATATTTTCCTTTGTCAAAATCAAAGCCAAAATAGTTAGATAGTTCACCCAAAGATGACTTCTTTTCTGAGGAACACAAGAAAGATATTTTGAGAAACATTTCAGTTTTCTTTTTTTCTTTTTCTTTTTTTCTTTTTTTTGTCCAAATAGCAGTCATTGCTCATGAAAACAGTTTGATTACCAACATTCTTCAAAATATATTATTTTGTGTTCAACAGAAAAAAAGTCATACAGGTTAAAAAGACATCTCTAGAAGAAATGTTCTATATAGAACTTTAAAGGATTCTGTCAGACACTTAATTTAACATTATAGGGGTTACATCATGGGGTAATTTAACTTTCTAATAAATTGTTTATATATATATATATATATATATAATTAAAATTTATGAATTAATCTGCTCGTAAACAAACTTTATTAATAGAAAAAAAATAACCTATTAAACATGAAAGTATATTATGCAAATATTTCTCCTTATATTGAGCCTTTTTAGCATAAAGGGTTCTTTAAAATTTAGTCAAGAACCCATAAGAGTGAAGGTGCGTAAATAATGACAGAATTGTCATATTTGGCTGAACTAACCCAGCTAAACAACACCCAGTTTCACTTATTGTCCCTCAACATCCCATACTGAACGCACACTATTGTGATTTTGAAGGTTCATGACAGTGTTTGCATATATCAGTCCTTGTTTCAATCTCTTCAAAATCATGTGCTAATAATAACCAGACCTTCTGATTCATGGATGTTTTCCAAACTCTTGAACAGTGTTGGGGAAGCTACTCTGAAACTGTAGTTTGACAAGCTACAAGCAGATGTGTGATTAAACAACAGGTAGCGGTGATGGCAAAAAAATGAGTTTGTAATCTAACAAGAAGAAGAATATCCTAGCAGCGCGCTGATTCGCACAGCCTCGACAAACACAATGTAGCTTTTGCTCGAGCTACACCGCTACTTGCTGCAAAAAGTAGTTAGCTACTTTGGAAAAGCTTCACTGTTTAAAAAGCAACTGAGCTACTGCCAAGCTACTCAAAAATGTAGTTAAGTTAGTAGCTTCACTACTTGTAGTTAACTACTCCCCAACACTGCTCTTGAATGTCTTAAGACTACGGGAACCGGAGCAGAACCCTCTGCTTCTTCTCTATTCATCTCTCACATTCATCTGGTGCTTTCCAGATAACCAGCACTCATGGACCCTGATTCACACAAATACTACCCCATTGTGACATCAGTTTTTCCTATCTGTGGCAGTTTCCTCTCATGGCCATTTGTTTGTCTATTTTTAAAACAGTAAATTACGCAGTTGTCGGCAGGGCAACGTTTGAGTTAGCAAAACCACACAGTGGCTCCACACAAACATCTGTCTCTACATTGATTTGTGGAAACTTCATTCAAAGATCTGAAGTGTGACTCACCCAGACTCAGCAGATACATGTTCCTCATGGTCAAAGAGTCAACGAGAAATGAAAAATCCGATAAAATAAAAAAATAAATGAAAACAGCTTATGATTTGATCCTGATCAATCCCGTGCAAGAAATGTCTTGAGACTCTTCAAAAGTCGTTCCTCACCAACTGTCTTCTGTTTCCATGCAGGACTAGACTCTTCACTATCTAGGAAAAAACAAAAGTTGTGAGGCTTTTTTATTTGAATGCCTCCTTTACTCAATCTTGCTTCCCGAAGTAGGTCTTGTGTCTTTCTCACTGACTCTAAATGTTGAAGAAGCCTGAAGTGCCAGTGAGAGTTTAGTGAGTGCAGTCCAGCCCCTGCTCTTGCTGACACTGAGAGGGAGGGAGGGAGGCGGGGAAAGGTTGCCAACTAATGTAGCAATAGACCCTTTTACAGTTGGTAAACATGGTGCCATTTTTTTGTGGGCGGAGCTTAGGTGGAGGCAGAAAGATCCATTTGGCCGCTTCACTAACGCTAGTTAGCAAGGATTGTTAGCTTGTTTTTTAACAATGACTGGAGAAAATCCGATATTATCTTAATGTGTAAGGTCACTCAGTGTCCAGGACCGCGATTGTTATTTTCAAAAGTTATTTTTAACGGACGGAACCAGATTGGCCGACCCGTAGCCGCCTACATGCTCACTCAATGCATGGACGATCTGACAGGATTAACGTACGTTACCTCGGTTGAGTGGCCTGACTTCTACACCTGCCTTATTCGCCTTATTCACTTGGCGGCCATTTTGAAAATGGAACGCCGCTGAGGGGTACACTCACCTGGAAGGATGCATGCGACGCAGCAGCACCAGCAATGAAAACTCGCAATGCGGACCACCAATCATTCCTGTCTGCCCGAATTAACGATGCAAAATGTGAAGCAAAGTGCCAGTGACTGAAACATCCCCCGGGCTGTGTTAATTAAGGGATACAGTACCTGTATCGGAGGTTTTATCCACGACATTGAACGTAGGAATGGACGCCTTGCCAGTTTCTGCGAGCTTGCAGCAGCCAGAGGTAATTAACGTTAGTAAGCTAAGCTGTAATATGGAGTTGTTGACTGTGTAAGTTACTATGTTAGATACAATTGTACTTTATTGTTTAGATAGATACACATCCAGTAGCTTACATACACACGCATGTAAAACAATCAAATCACTCGTATGTAAAAGGAAAGAGGAGAAGTGATTTTAAGGTCTGACAGGGACTGATCCTGTTACACACTGACAATGATAAGCTGCTATGGTGACAATACAAGTTTACATATATGTATTCATAAAGAATAAAAATAATGATGGTAATGGATTTGTATAGATTCTAATAGTACACAGTCAACTTCCTACAAGCTTGCAGAAACTGAGGTAAATTGGCGTCCATTCTTACGTTCAATGTCGTGGATAAAACCTCCGATACAGGTACTGTATCCCTTAATTAACACAGCCCGGGGGATGTTTCAGTCACTGGCACTTTGCTTCACATTTTGCATCGTTAATTCGGGCAGACAGGAATGATTGGTGGTCCGCATTGCGAGTTTTCATTGCTGGTGCTGCTGCGTCGCATGCATCCTTCCAGGTGAGTGTACCCCTCAGCGGCGTTCCATTTTCAAAATGGCCGCCAAGTGAATAAGGCGAATAGAGAAACCGATCGTAAAGAGAAACTGAGGGCATATAAATCTTTAGATGCCTATATGGTCCTGTACAAGACTTGTGTGTACGATCTGCAGTTCTGCCGAGACCACGACAATGTAAAGAGTGACATTACAGTGCGATTTTAATGATGTGAATATTTTCTAGAAATAAAAGTTCCAGATACAGCATATTCATTTTTCATCAATTCTTGCTCCAAACAACACAACAAGATGACATTTAATAATAATAACAATTATTAAAGCTCCTTATTATGTAGCCGAATCTGTGCTGTTTTGCATTGGCCGCCTCCAGTTTTCACTTTGTTTTGCCTCCAGCTAGCGCCGTGACGTAACTGTGACGTCGGCGCAAAAGGGGTCTATAAAATGAAAATAGGCTTCATGGTGTCAGTTTGGTGTTGAGTAAAGTTCCTTGGATGCTAATCTGTTCTCAGAATCTTTACTATTTCATTAAAATCCAAAAATAAATGAATAATATTGTTAATATTACACATACAGAATTACAGGTAATTAAATTAGGAGGTTCTAAATTAATTGTCTTGTATATGTATATGGATAAAGACAGCGTCAGATTATCTCCTGACTGCGTTGGGAATTGTCTTAAATATTGACAAAATGCTTACGTTTAATTGGTTACTTTTATTTAATTTTTTTGTGATAAAAGTGTTTACAGGGTTTTTAATTCATACAATTTAATAATAAAAAATAATACTTAATTAAACTAAATACATAATGCCGTGATGATAATCCTAAAAAATAATCCCCTTCATGAAGCGCCTAAAAGAAACCTTATAAGGTTTTATATATAGAAACCTTTCTTCTGACGTATATGTACATTAATTCTTACAGATGTACAAACAAATAATGGGCTCAATAAATGTGGCTTATTTGAAACATTTATTATAAATTTGTGATATTATACATTTAAGTACCGACTAAAATGAATTAACATGTACTTACTAAAGTGTTATTTTTTTTTTCAAATCGATGTGCTGATTAACACTGATGTGTGCATTTGTATGTGTCACTTCCTGTTTTCGGGTTGCTATGAAGGTGACGTTATTCAAGAACGTTCTACTGTTTCATCTCCCATGCAGTTTCTAATGCATTAATGTTTTTGGTATTGTATGTAACAATCGTCTTATGTTCAGAGGTGCCTATGGGAATGATTGGGTGACAGATTTAAAGCCACATTGTGCTGACATTGACCGAAGTTAAACAATGTCTTTGGGCTAGATTAATGAATTGGACAGGTCAACAAGCAATGTCCCAGACCCCTTTGTGTAGTGTTGGTGTTGCTGTGATGTGGAGATTGATTCTTTCATGTCGCAGCTTTACAGGAATTGTGGGACAGAAATGGCTTTATTTTTACATCATATTTCAAATTTGATTTGGGAGATATCTCTACCCTGATGATGAATAGATAACAAGACATGTTGTTTTGAAAAATGTTTGATAAACTTTCTCATACAGCCCACAGAACTCAAACCCAACACAAATAGAGTGATATGCCACTTTTTGTGTTTCCGTCTTGTGGTTAGTTACCCTGAAGACGCACTTTTTACGCCCATAGAAGTGTGAAACGGATCATGTTGTGTGCAGTATGTTAAATATATTAAGTACATATACAACATAATAATTTACAAATTAACCTACAGGATGTTACTCTATGGAAGTAAAATAATGACAAATGTTTTTGAAACAGACAAAAAAATATGCATTGCATTAACCCTGCTTGCATTTTAATGCATTGTATTTTTACTGGCTGAAATTCATTATGTTTAAGCTGTGAATATATCAATTAAAAAATTTCACACTCGTTTTCCATATTTAAAAAAATCCATATTCACCTTTCATATTTCACTTTTCAATTTTCGGTCCATTTTATTTCGCTTAAGTTCCACAAATCCAGGTTCAAATTCGACAGATAATTCAACATTTGACATCCGGGAACTACAGCAATTTCAGTAGATGAAGAAGAAAACTGTAGAGCAACGGGTGAAAGAGTGATTCATTCATATAAACGGATTTACAGAAATGGAGCAAACGGTAGTATTCGTGATGATTATCAGGGCCAGTATATAGATATGGAAAAACTGATGAAGACACAATAGCTGTGTTTACAGTTAAGTCTTCACGGTTACTTTTGCACATGTAGCTTTCACTACCGTGAATGAGATTATAATTTTATTCCCCGAATATACTGATGTACAGATCAAAGGTTAAATCTGAGACATATATTTCTCTAGATTATTTAGTTTTCTTAATTAAATTTAAAACAAATACACCCACAGTAGATTCAGCAGTGTGTCGATTTGACATTGGGTCACACAAATTTGAGACTCAGCCCGGTACACATTGTACGATTTTAGGCTGTCCCTAATGAAAGATGACCAATCATGGCGATTTCTGCTAAATTGGCCTTCTAGCCCCCTTAAATACATATTATGTATATTATTAATGTCGATACGCTACATAGTATTACACAGGTGAGCAAATGTACATAAAACAAATGTGCTTGAAGGAGAACTCCTGCGCGAAATGAACCGTTGGTCTAATAAAACTTTGGTAACTAGTTAACCGTTCTCTGACCGTTTTTGTTCAGGAATTGATTAAAATGTGAGTATTATTTTTATCTGAAGTAACAATGCAAGAATTACCAACAGTTCCAATTTTGTTTTTTGAATCAGGATTAGTTCTTTATTTGTAAAAGAAGAAACATGAACAGTTAAAATGTTGTTGTCACTAAAACACAGTTTCAAAGCAAATACTGCCCAAGCTTGTGAATGAGATATTGAGTGATTCCAGGAAGTATGGAAGTTTTCTTGGTTTAATATCAGATAGACGTTTCTTCTTCTTCAACAGATATAACTATTAAATAAACACAAAACATTTTTACTTAGGATTGTCCATCATCTTTCACTGTATTCATTTCTTAGCAGAGGTATGCTCAAGGACAGATTCAATGTTCCTCCAGCGAGCAAGCAAAAGACAGCAGTCAAAATTCGCCAATTGAAAATAATGTTGATTATTATTTCTAATAAATCAGTCATATGTTTTACCTCTCATTCTGCAGCATTTGTAAATCAGCACGACTGTCACTAGCAGATATGGACAAGCTGCCAGTACAGAACTGAGTATGTGGAGGACAGAGATCTTAGACCCTGAAAAAGAGACACACACACACTTTATCATGAACTATAATGAGGGCATTTGAAGAAATAAATCAGCTCACAGTTTCAGTGACTATGTTTACATGTGAACTAATGGGATTATTTATAATAATCAGAGTAAGGTCTTAATCGTGGTACGATATTTACATGACATGAGCAATTTTCATTATTCTGATTCATTATTCGCTAATAAGTAGGCCTATTGTTATACCACAACCAGATATAAAGACATACAATGTGCATGTAACTGGCCATTGTTTTAATCTACTCACATTAAATTATGAGCTTAATCACATCAGTTTGATTAAATTATTTATAGTTTATTCACAATATTGCCAAAATCTCGTTGTAATTGACCTCCGGGGGTTTTCCGGTTTTGACCACTAGAGGCCCCATGGTGCCTTTTGTCTGATCCAATTATTGTTGTACCCCTTGTATGAATTTACAGCTGTGAATGTGTTTGACTCCAGTTTGATTCTTGTGAGATACTCATTTACTTCCTGAGATTTTTTTTTAGGCTTTTTTTCTGCTGTACCTTTTTACCTTGTGGATTTACCCTTTGACTTGGTGATACCTTCCTTTTTTTCTTTGAATACCTTTTGACATTGTGGATTTATATTTTTTGCCTGAAGATTTTTACTTTTTACATTATTAAAATACCATCTCTACTGCTGTGTCTACCTCATCTTCTGGGTTCTGCCGACGACTAGTGGCTCAGTTTGCTTAGTGACTGTTTCTCACACCGAGTCATTGACCGGGTCCATAGCATTATGATTCACCTCTGACTCTGACTGAGATCCAGCTTTTTGGAGACTCTCCACTCTCTGGGTGTTTGCAGTAGTAGAAACCCTCATGAGACTTTGAGACAGTAGGGATGATCATCTCTGTAGTTTGTTTCTGGATGAGTGATCCATCTTTATAGAAATCAGCTCTGAGTTTTGGTGGGCTTGTATATGGATAAAGACAGCGTAGAGTCAGATTATCTCCTTCAGTCACAGGATGAACAGGACTCTCCAGAATCACACCAACTACAGAAACACAGGAGACATGCAATATTTGCAAATAGTCAGAATAGCTGACTGCGTTGGGAAGCTTTCACTGTTTTGCTGACGACACTCATATTTCCTCATAGATTTATTGGACCAAATTATTTGTCTTCTAAAGTTAAAAACTTGGTGTTATTGATAGCAACCTTTCTTTTGATAATCCCGATTGTCATTTTTTTCGCCAAACTGTGACATATGGGGCTCTATCTTGCACCCGGCGTAAATGATTTTATACACTGACGCATTTATTATTCCTATTTTGCACGCGCGCAAAGCGGGCTTTTTTTCCTCCACAGTAGCACGTCGGTAAACTAGGAAATGAACTTGCGCTCCCTGGGCGCAAAAAGGAGGCGTGTGTCGCCGCAAAAAAATCCCTAGTGCTATTTTGCAATTCCAGAAAACAATTGCGCCAATGACCAGAAAAAAACCTGGTCTAAAGTCAGTGGCGGGTTGCGCGTACATTCAGATGCTATTTTAAGCGCGCCTGCTTGGCCAGAATACAGAGAGTGAACAACGCATACACTAGATGATTCTCTCATCTACACAGATGCATTTTACTTTTCGCAGATGATACATTATTATAAGGAAAAATATATAAACATGAGGGAAATCATTGTTGTGTCCGTGATGACGATGGGAAAAATAAAACTTACACATTTACCCAAATTATTATAGGCTATGCATGTTTAACCGAAGCTAATTTGGGTGGGTTTGTCCCCCCAATGTCCCTTCTCTTTCCTAATACGGCCCTGACGAGAACATCGATCTCCTCGGCTTTGAACCGATGCTGAAGCGCGCCTGGTAAATGCGCCGTTAAAATAGCCTGTATTGTGCCATGGAACAAGCGCGCCTAGTTCATCACGCTCTTAGGGAATGTGATTGGTTTATTTCCGTTACACCCAAACCACACCTATGAATAATGACGCTACTTCAGACCAACCTGTTTATACTCGACGCGTCCGCAAGAGCGCGAAGGGCGCGCGGCAAAATTGACGTCATTGCGCCTGGCGGTGTGCACGACACTTTTTGTAACTTTGCGCGCGGCGCCGCATCCGAAGATGGACGACTACACGCCGAATCTGGCCGAACTGTTACGATCTGTACCAGCATGTTTATGATCCTTCTATACACAGAGACATTTGCATTGATAAGCGACCATAACATCTCATTTTGTGAACAGGAACACATTTGCATTAAGCACCTAGTTTAGCCTACACTTGTCTAAAGTAATTGGTTACATCTACAAAATAAGCCTACAATAGCAGAATTAAGCCCTGCTGGTAAAATTAAGGTTTAAACACTCTCCAATGGGCTATATGCACGCATAAGTTCCGCATTTGACGCAAGGATGCTCGTCCATTTCCGGTTGTGGAGATTTAAGCGGAGGAGAACAGAGGAAAACGGGATTATGGCAGAGTATGTATGTATGAGTATGGCAGTTTGATGTATAGTTATGTTTATTTAATATAATTTTAAAAAGAAGCATAAACACAACGAGGGGTGTCTGTTTTATCTGTTTTTGTGACTAACGTTTCTTTATTATAACCATGCACTGTAAAAAATTTCTTGTCAAATTAACAGTAACTTACTGGCAACAATTATCCAGTACTTGCTGTATTTCATTTAACAGTAAAATTACCGTAACACTAACTACAGTACTGTTAAGCATACTGCAAAATAAATAACATTATTTTACTGTAATTTCTTACCATATTAAAGTACAGAATTACACTGTTAATTTTTAATAATACTGTATAGTATGAAATGTTATTGTATTTATTTTATAGTGCTACTGTGTAACCTGTAGAAAATCCGTAGAAATATTATTTTAACTGTTAATGGGAAATAGAAAAAAGAACAATTGAAGCTTTAACTGCACAAGGTTTATTGTGTATTTTCAAACACATTAGTACATTTACATAATATACATTTAAATACATTAATACAATTAAATACATTAATAATAAAAATGTAATATAATACAATAAAAATCATGCATGACAATCATGAACAATTATGCATAAATACATGCAAAAATTATCATGAACAGGTAAAATAGAAAAGATTAAAGGGGTGCTATCTGATCAATCTATTAGAAAGATAGTTCATAACAACTCATCCACCCACTCCCTGCTGGGGTAAAACAGCTTAAACTAGTCTAAGATTGTCTATTGGTTTGAGATAGACTGTCTAACTGGTCAGTTGCTGATTTTAAAGGGTTTTTGGCTGCTTTCTATCTAAGGGACCATATTTGCAGGGCTGGGAGACACATATAAACTTATAAACTATAAAAGCTTTGACAAGTAAACCACCAATCCAGATGAGTATAACAAAATGACAAGTTATCCAGTGTCCTTTAAAAAAAATAAAAAATAAACACAAAACAACCTCATCATGCACATGTGCCATGAAAAACTTGCATTACGGTATCAATAATTATTTATATGCAGACTTATGTTCTAACTTTTGCAATAGGAAGTTTTCTATCCAAGCTTTTATGCAATTAAACCTTAAACTGTACAGTAATGTTTATTTTCACACAACAATTCTAAACAACTTGCAGATAGACAAAATTCACAGATGGATAATAATCTGTTTAAAATGTTCTCAGTGGGTCAGTACTGGACCAAGGTATAGTAGTAGTAGTTAGATAAATAGAATAATTAAATTAGATTAGATTTACAATTCATCGGTCGTCAAGATGGATAGGGGTCTTCTTAACATGCACAGCTCACACCTGTGGAAAAGGAGAACAGACAAGACAGTTAAAATATAGTACGTTTTTGTTGTTGTTTTGGCTAAACAGCAAAAACAGACAAAATGATGTCTAAAGTGTAATTCACTTAATACTAAAATCTTGTTTGTTGGACTGTTGTTTAAAATCAATTCATTTACGATCACGTGAAAACGTAGGCTAAATCTTGCTTGTGTGATACTAAGTTACATGACTTAAAAAAAGATTGACAAGGCATCGTTCCCTTCAAATGAGTACATGTCAGTTTACACATAGTAAAAAAAAAAAAAAAAAATGATATTATAGCCGACAATACTGTAGTATATGCAGTGAATGGTTCCTACCGGAACACCCCCAGGCAGTTTGTGTAGTTGGTATGACCCGGGTTTTTTTTGTTGTTGTTGATTCTAAGTTCGCTAGTAAAGTGTTCAACACCAGGCTAACTCCCTCGTGTATGTGTCGTTAATGATAACCAAAGATTAACAAAGACCACAACAAATACTGTAAATGTCACACATAGCTTTGTATTTTGGACAAAAATACACCTTGGGCGCTTTCCGCGGTCCAACTTTATCACTGAGGTAACGTTATAATGGCAGAACGCCAGGTCAGGATTTACACGAAAATAAGCGTGAAAAAATCAATAAGAGGAATCGGCACTTTAATTTTATAACAATAAATCCGAATCCTAACCTTGGATGTCCGATTTCAGGATACATTTATCGATTAGCAATTCCTAACCCCTGTAAGTCATAAAATAATGAACGTGCAGGCGCTTCCACCGACTTAACGTGGTAAATAACAAAATGATTAGACCATTTTGACCGTATAAGAGGTTACATATGAAATATATGTCAATAAAATCACATTTAATCAAGTAAGGCTATCAACATAAAAGAAATCCGCGTCTGACTTATACATACGTAGAACATTCCGCGGCCACTTCTTTCTAACGTTAACGTAAGTAACTCATATGGTTTGCATAAAAATATGAATTACTAACCAGATGTATGGCGAAAACGTTGCCGAGCGACGCGATGCACGGCCTGCGTGTTCTTACAGAGGGAAGGGAACTGAAGAGTTCTTCATAAAATGGCAGCTTGTTGTGGTTATTTTTCGCGGTCATTTCGTACTAATGTATTTGAATTTACAGTAATATCCCAAATGGCTACATTGAAGAGTAGCCTATCATATACATATTATATTAAAATGTCTAGAATATATTAAATTGAATATAGAAATCGTGGTCAGCTATTCTAAATAACTTTAAAGTTATTAGCTAGAATCCGTTTGCATACACATTATAAGAATTATTACTTACCAGATGAAGAAGTTGCAGGTCGGCAGAAAAGACAGCAGCACCACTGACACGACAGAGAAACTCTTCCAAAGTCAAATATGCTCTCATGCACACCCCACTGACATAAATTATGTCATAAATTATGACTGTTAATGGTCAACCAGTGCTACATTTTTATTTTAAATGTAAGAATAACATTAGTAGGCTAGCAATTTTACCCGTGGAACTGTGTGTGGTGTTTTTCGCGGTCAATTGCACTGCTGTATTTAGATTAACAGTAACTGATAATTTCCCAGAATGCATTGCAATTCTACAGTAACATACTGTCAGCTGTGTGCACAGTACATAACTGTTGAAAAAACAATTTAATACTGTGAAAACAACTAAATCTACTGTAACTTACTGTACATAGATTATACAGTAAGAAACTGTTGAGAAAAACAGTATAATCCTGTGAAAACAACAGAAATCATTTACAGTGTGGAGTATAAAATTCAATATAAATTCTCGGTATTGCATTGGACTCTACGATCGGCGGAAGTTATCGAGCATCCTTAATCCTTCACCGGAAATACCGCCGTGCATAGAGCCCATAAGGCTTCAGTTGTTTAACTAGTTTACATGCAGTGAAAGTAGGCTACAATAAACCTACTGCATGTACTCTTTTATGAATTAGCAATTAATAAACTACTAATAAACGGCAAACTACTTCTTCACTGCTGATTCCTGGTGGTTTAGAGGAGAATTACTCCGAGTTCGCCCCTGTCGTTTCACAGAATAGCACAACGGCGAGTGCGTCAAGTATAAATGCCTCGTCCGTTTGGAGAGGTGCGCGCACAGGCAGCGGAGACTCGCGCTCTTGCGGACGCGTCGAGTATAAACAAGGCTTTAGATTTGCGCCAGGCGCAAGAGCATTTATCCCACCGGGAAAATAGCAACAGCGCCGGGATCCGCCCACAAAGTTACTTGCGCTTTGACACTTGCGTTTCAGATCATTAAAATAGGGCCCTTGCTGTCTAATGGTGAAAAACAAATGAATTAGTTCATGTAGGTTATCATAATGCTTTGTTAGATAGATGTCACACAGGCTTTAGGAGCTCCCTTACTTACTAGATCCTAGAAATATGACCATATCAGCCCCATTTAAACATCTCTAATTTGATTTAGACTAAAATTGAATCTGACTGAATCGATACTAATTTTATGAAATCTAAAAAACTTTGGTTTAGTTTTTTCAGTTTTTCAGACTCAAACTCAAGACTCATATTGGTCACTGGGGGGTGGAATATATAGTGCACATATAAAGCTTGCTGCAAAGCACTGGCAAAATGTGTCAGGAAAATATAGCAAGGACACATTTAATTATTTAATAATAATAATATCTATTAATAAAGTAGTGAGTGTTGGCTGCAAAGATGAAGTTGACATTGCTGACCCGTAATCTCCGCAGTTTAGTGAACATGTGCATGCCTATAGATAGAAATGCACCTTACATTTGATTACATGATCATAGAGTATTTGTTTTTGATTCAAATTCAGTTCATTTAAAAGTAGATGTTTCAAGCTTTCTATATACCTAGTCTCATGTCTGTGAGGCAAGTAGCCCATATGCCGAGTTTCGGTTAATTTGTGACGTGCTCCAGTTCTATATTTGTAGTCGAAGACAATGCAACTTTGTGCTCTGTTTATTCTGTTCACTGTTAAGTGCTTCATTTGTCACTTTGTTAGTCTTGGCAGCAATTGTCTTGTCGCAAATATTTCACCGCGCTGTTGGCATCGAGTCACTGTTGGCAACACTTTTGATCTTTTCCAAATCTTTTACATGGGGGTTGGGACGCTTATACACACCACAGCCACATGTGCGAGCCACATCTCTGAGCGTAACCGGCGAAAAATAGTGTTTTTCCTTGATGCCACACAATGGCTCTGGCCACAGCCAATCACCAAATAGGCTCACTAACTTACCCCTTAGATATTGAAATTTGGTACTGAATGACTCGATGGTTTTTGATACTCAATGGTTTCGAGGCAATTTGGTCGGTGCCTAAAAAGTATCAAACTCAATACCCAGCTAATATTGACTGTATAACAACATTTGTTATTATTATAATAGATTGTCAGTGTAATTGTAATAAATTACACAGTTATTTTTACATATAGTTATTTTAGACAAAACTTCAAAAGGTTGAAGATCCCTGATCTAACGCTTCCTGCAACAATCTGCTTTTGCATTGTCTGTAACATGCCAGTGAAATGAATAAATACATAAAGACTCACTGTGTACAGTGATATTAACATGGTGATGGTTCTCTCCAGATTCAGACTGACACCAGTAAACTCCAGTGTCTAGTGGGTCAGTGGGTCTGATTGTACATGTAGATCCTGTTTGTGATCCCCACACTGATGATGAACAATCTTCCAGCCGCCCGCTGTCTGTGTATCTTCTCACTGTCCATCCGTCAGAGTTACTCTGGCCCTCACAGCTCAGAGAGAGAGAGACAGATGTGAAGTGTTGAGTTCTGCTGGGACTGATGATCAGAGACACTGGAGGAGAAACACCTGACAAGACAATTAATGCCTATAATTTGGAAGTGTTCAGTTTGAGCTTCAAAACTCTCTTTTTCAAAAATGAAAATGCTCACCAGTGACCCACAGTGGTTGTGTGTTGCTGTGTTGTGTTGTGTATTTGGGTGGGTTATCTCTCTCTGCTTTGCACACATAAACTCCAGTGTGTTTTAGATCAGCAGAACTGACAGTGTATTTTCCTCCAGCTCCTCTGCTGCTGTCTGAGAGGAGCTCATAATCATTCCTGCTCCCTGGATAAAGTGAGAATGTTAGGATGTCATCTTAAAGATGTATTTCTACCTAATCTGACCTTATAAAAGCTAATATGACTTCTGTAAATGTCACAGTTCTGTCTCCTAGCATATGAGTCATTTGTTGGTTGATTTCCAATGGAAGTGTAAACATTGGCTCTAATTGCAAGAGTTTGGGCTACAATATCATTGATGTAATCCTTAGTCAGGTAGATTAAGTCATAATGACTTGAATAAACCCAGTTAATTTAGATGTTATCAGATGAAGCACATTATAACTGACCTGAGACAGTTTTAGTGAACCAGCTGAATGTCCAGCCTGTAGAGGAGCCGTTAACCTCACAGATCAGAGTCACTGGATCTCCTTCAGTCAACCACTTCTGAGGAGAAACACTTAAAACTGCTCTGGGAGCTGAAATAGTGACTTCGCTCATTAATAACATGTCAAACAGGTGTGTGTTTATGAAGATATGCTCAAACTCACCTGATACTGCCAGTGTAACTTCATCGCTGAGTTGTGATCTGCGTGGTCCTTCAGTCTCTGTCCCATAACAGGAGTATTTTCCTGCGTCAGACTCAGTAACAGAACTGAACGTGTGTTCTTGCCGTTCACTGAAAACACTGATTGAACCGTCTTTATACCAGTTGTACCGCCAGCTAGTGACGCCTTCATCATGAATGTCACATCTGAGAGTGACTGTCTCTCCTCTGAATACAGGATGATCAGGTATAATGGTCACTTTGGGTTTTAGTATTTCTGCAAAATAATTACAATTCACAATGAACACAATGTACTGTTTTTGAATATGGTTTCTTGATTGCAAAACATACTTGCTAAACCAGGTTAGACTAACGTTGTTCCCTTTCGAGGGAACTCGCGGTGCGTCAATGACGCTGTGGGAACCACCCTGCGTAAATGCGTCTGAGCACTTGTGTCAACTAGTCAAGATAGTAACTCGTGGCCTCAAGATACTAACTCGTGACCTCAAGATATTAACTCGTGGCCTCAAGATAGTAACTCGTGGCCTCAAGATAGTAACTCGTGGCCTCAAGATACTAACTCGTGACCTCAAGATATTAACTCGTGGCCTCAAGATAGTAACTCGTGGCCTCAAGATAGTAACTCGTGGCCTCAAGATAGTAACTCGTGGCCTCAAGATACTAACTCGTGGCCTCAAGATAGTAACTCGTGGCCTCAAGATAGTAACTCGTGGCCTCAAGATAGTAACTCGTGGCCTCAAGATAGTAACTCGTGGCCTCAAGATAGTAACTCGTGGCCTCAAGATAGTAACTCGTGGCCTCAAGATAGTAACTCGTGACCTCAAGATAGTAACTCGTGGCCTCAAGATAGTAACTCGTGACCTCAAGATAGTAACTCGTGGCCTCAAGATAGTAACTCGTGGCCTCAAGATACTAACTCGTGGCCTCAAGATACTAACTCGTGGCCTCAAGATACTAACTCGTGGCCTCAAGATACTAACTCGTGGCCTCAAGATACTAACTCGTGACCTCAAGATACTAACTCGTGGCCTCAAGATACTAACTCGTGGCCTCAAGATACTAACTCGTGGCCTCAAGATACTAACTCGTGGCCTCAAGATAGTAACTCGTGGCCTCAAGATACTAACTCGTGACCTCAAGATACTAACTCGTGGCCTCAAGATACTAACTCGTGGCCTCAAGATAGTGACTCGTGGCCTCAAGATAGTGACTCGTGGCCTCAAGATAGTGACTCGTGGCCTCAAGATAGTGACTCGTGGCCTCAAGATACTTACTCGTGGCCTCAAGATAGTAACTCGTGGCCTCAAGATAGTAACTCGTGGCCTCAAGATACTCACTCGTGGCCTCAAGATACTCACTCGTGGCCTCAAGATACTAACTCGTGACCTCAAGATAGTAATTCGTGGCCTCAAGATAGTATCGAGATCTTGAGGTAGTCACCAAATCATTGAGCACTAAAACTTTTATAGTAAGAAAAAAGGTGTTACAGAGATGCATGCATCGTGACTTACAATTTTTTATGACTCGTCATCTTTGTTAGTTTGTAAAACGCTAGTGGGCAGCCATGAAAATGGACAGTGGTTGTGAAAAACAGTTAACATATTAGAAATCATCTGAAACGGAAATCATCTGTTTGATCTCAAGACTCCAACAATAAACACAATATTTGTG
This sequence comes from Pimephales promelas, assembly GCF_016745375.1. The sequence continues at coordinate 490,442 of NW_024121988.1, forward strand.
AAAAATAGACTGACGATGTTAAAAAGGCAAGATTTTTAAATAGGCAATTGTATTTAGTCCTACAAATGGAAAACTAATATTTTTCAGCTGGCTTGAAACAGTTAGTGTTGATGAAATATAAATCAAATATAATCACCTTCAGTGTGTTCAGAGTGGATGTTTGAAAGCAGCACTAAAAACATAAAGAGAAAAACTCATTGTGTGTGCTGATCTTTTTTATATACATCAGACATATTATAACAGCCTATGTGCCAATGCTTGTGCAACACACTCAAATGTTCTTATTTCTGGTGAGGTTTGTCTACTTTGTAGAACTAAAGTTAACTAAAGTGCAGATGATGATTTTATTTGACAGATTTTGCCATTGCAGAGAAAACTGTTTAGGGAACTTCATGGCAACATCCTGATCTACGGAGGCGTATTGCATTCACTTGAAGAAAAAAAATCTACTCTGTTTTTCTGAATTAACGAGTTAATTTTTCATGAGAAAAAAATTGCTCTGGTTTTCTGAATTAACGAGTTAATTTTTCATGAGAAAATTTTTTTTTGCTCTGTTTTTCTGAATTAACGAGTTAATTTTTCATGAGAAAAAAAAAGTTTTTGCTCTATTTTTCTGAATTAATTAGTTAATTTTTCATGAGAAAAAAAGTTTTTGCTCTTTTTATCTGAATTAATGAGTTAATTTTCAATGGAATTTTTTTTGCTCTGTTTTTCTGAATTAATGAGTTAATTCAGAAAAACAGCAAAAATAAATTTTCTCATAAAAAATTAACTCATTAATTCAGAAAAACAGAGCAAAAACTTTTTTCTCAAGAAAAATTAACTCATTAATTCAGAAAAACAGAGCAAAACCTTTTTTTCTCATGAAAAATTAACTCATTAATTCAGAAAAACAGAGCAAATTTTTTTCTCATGAAAAATTAACTCATTAATTCAGAAAAACAGAGCAAAACCTTTTTTTCTCATGAAAAATTAACTCATTAATTCAGAAAAACAGAGCAAAAAAATTTTTTTCTCATGAAAAATTAACTCATTAATTCAGAAAAACAGAGCAAAAAAAATTTTTCTCATGAAAAATTAACTCGTTAATTCAGAAAAACAGAGTAGATGTTTTTTCTTCAAGTGAATGCAATACACTTCCGTAGTACGATGAGTCCGTTTTTCTGAATTAACGAGTTAATTTTTCATGAGAAATTTTTTTGCTCTGTTTTTCTGAATTAATGAGTTAATTTTTAATGGAATTTTTTTTTTGCTCTGTTTTTCTTAATTAATGAGTTAATTAATTCAAGTGAATGCAATACGCCTCCGTATTGCCGAGATAAATGCATTTGCAGTTACTATCAATCACAGGACCAAACTGAAAGCAAATTAATTAAATTTGAACATTGAAAAGATGCACAAAAAATTCAACATGAGAAAAATAAAATAAATGTGTTTCATTGTGTCTAAATGGCATCAGTCCATTTAATCTGGAAGATTTTTTTATAATCCAGTGCCTTAGTGAAGTTTCATGTGTCTGTCATAATAAATTTAATGTAATGTAAAATCCACTGATATATCCCGAGAAAGAATAGATTCAAAGAAAAAGAAAAAATACTCACAGAGCAGAAGAGGAAGTTGACAGAGCTGCATACTGACTGAATGATGACAGATGTAAAAACAAAAGCAGAAAGTAGTGAAACTGCTTGGTTAACAGAAACGACACCAGGAGTATTGCATAACCTGCGGCAACAGGGGTAAAAGTTAAAAGTTGCGGCAACAGGGGTAAAAGTTAAAAGTTGCCCAATTCTGCGGCGAAACAATAGACGTGCACCTGAACTCATCTCATCTTTACCAGATCTCTGACAGTGTGTGATTTACAAAATGTACCTGTGAGCTGTTTAATATTCATATTCACCAGAACCATAGTGTGCGAATTTAGAATAATAATTAAAGTTAGAATATTATTATGCCCACTTGTCTGAGGTAAAAGGGACGGAGGCGGTGGAACGGAAAATGTTTAGAACGCTTTTTTCGTAATTGCCCCGTTTGCATTTGTGTTATTTTATTTCTTAATTATTTTAAGAATATATGAAGAGTTCAGATGCAAAAGCCTCTAAATGCCATTTGAAATTTTCTTCTTAAATGATGATTTTTATCAAGCTTGTATATTTAAGTTCAGTAATTTCACTTAAATGGCAATGATAATTACCTATTAATTGTTATTTAAGTGAAATTACTGAACTTAAATATACAAGTTTGATAAAAATCATCATTAAAGATGAAAATTTCAAATGGCATTTAGAGGCTTTTGCATCTGAACTCTTCATATCATTACATTATTTACAATACACATATTTTAATGGTTTTTTTGGGGGGGACAACCCTCAGATAGGGGGGGTCCTGACGATGCGATTTCCGCCTATGCTTGTATGGTGTCGTGAATTTTCCCTAAATCTAACTACCTACCAATCTTATACCCTAGCGCGTCCACTCGTCGACGTCGGCTGTGTACCCATACTCTAACTTACTTGCTTCCCTAAACTGACCTGCTGCGCAACAGTAATAACAGACGGACATCAGCAAACGTCCTGCTTTAATTACGTCTGGGAGATGTTTCTGAGCAGTTCTCAGGATCAGGGGCGTCGCAACCGTTGGGGATGTGGGTGTTTTAACACCCACACTTTTCTCGGTGAGAGTGTTCAACACCCGCACTTTTTCTGCCATTTTTCCGCAGTTTTACACAAACGCCTTCCTACAGTCGCTCCTCCGTTTCTCTGGCGCTCAGTGTGTGTGTGTGTGTGTGTGTGTGTGTGTGTGCGCTCGCTGCGGCTGTCTCCTCTCAAACTTGACACCGGCTTTGAGTGTGTCCGGCTGATGATTGGCTGTTCTGCCTTAAGTCCTGCCTCTCTTGATGTGTTCGATGTATCGGTCAGCTCGTGCTGAGGAGGCGGGAACTTATGGTTGTTTACATCTCCCTCCCTTTTCCAGGTACTTTGAATGAGTGTTTATGCTTTCGAGGTTTTTAAATAAGCTTGATATGTGTTTGGGAAGATGTAATGTTTATGTTTTATTGACATGTCCAGTGTTTTCATTATTATATTTCGTATTTTTGGATAAACAGTACAAGACTTGCGTTAGGCATTCTGTTTGTAATGCTGCGTGATTTGAAAAAAAAAAAACGCGCTCTTTGCTCACACGATCAGCATGGTGTTCTGTGTTTTCTCCTAAATAAAAGCTCAAGGGTTTATTTCTTACAAGTGAAGAAATTAGGACAAAAGTATTGTAATTTTGATAGCGTAATATAGAATATAATGACAGACTCTATATCATAACTATAAAGATGTTTGAGCCCTCTTTAGGTAAGCAACAAGTCAATGCTTTTCGTTGTTCAATGTGCACAGGCCTGGGTCGAATCCAGTTGAAGCTCTTAATTTTGAGCTCTCAATGTGCTCCAAATTGATGCATTTAACCTTAAAATGTACCGAATTTTCTTGCGGGGGAGCATGCCCCCGAACCCCCCTAGACATGCCCAAATTTAAATGACACATCCATCCCCCACACTTTCACTTTTTTTTAGAGAAGTATAGTTTAAGCTCGAACTAGTTCATCAAAATGAACGAAATGACTCAAAAAAAAGATTTGTTGAATGAACCAAATGACTCGGAAAAGATTCATTCACTTTGTTGAACGAGTTCGAACAGGAGAGTCACGAACACGCATCACAGAACAGAGCAAGGCGAGCATGTGTGCTGTATTAACACAGGCAAAGGGATCTGGAAAACTGAAAAAGACAAAAAATGTCGTTAAGAAAGATGCTACTGTAACAAGTATCAGCTCTTACTGGCAGCTGAGTGCCTGTAGGAGGCGCTGTTGCCATGTATGAATGACTGAAACGTTTTTTTTAATGTCAACTATAATACATAAATATATATATATTAAAAATAAATAATAAGAGACCACTGCAAAATTAGCAGTTTTTCTGGATGTATTATTTATCTGTATCTGTTTGTGTGGGAAAAGAACCGGTATTGTTTTTTTTTGTTTGTTTTTTTTATTCTACAAACTACTGACAACATTTCTTTAGAAGGCCTTATTTGCAGAAAATGACAACTGGTCAAAATAATGAAAAAAAGATGCAATTTTTTTTATACCTCGAATAATGCAAAGACAAAGTTTTATGCTCATTTTTAAACAACACAATACTAATGTTTTAACTTAGGAAGAGTTCAGTAATCAGGCATTTCATGCGTCTTGGCATGCTCCCTATCAGTCGGTCGCATTGCTGTTGGGCAATGTTATGCCACTCCTGGCGAAAAAATTCAAGCAGTTCGGCTTTGTTTAATGGTTTGTGACCATCCATCTTACTCTTGATCATTCCAGAGGTTTTCAGTGGGGTTCAGGTCTGGATGTTGTGATGGCCGTGACTGGGTCTTGATCTGGTGGTCCTTAATCTACACCTCGGTTGGCATGGCTGTGTGGATTGGAGCATTGTCCTGCGGGATAAAAACAATGCTTCGAGCTGGGGAATATTATCAGAGCATAAGCATTTTCAGAGATAAAGGAAAGTCTTTGGGTTTGCAATGACATGAGGGTGAGCAAATTATTTTGGGTGAACTGTCACTTTAACTATAGGCCTCTCGCAGAGGATGTGCGAAAGGTCAATAACCTCAATGAAAACAGGAAGCAGTATATATACACAACCATACTGTATTATAACTGTGCGAATGTCCAGTCTTGTCAAATGGATACAGGCAGTGGTTATAAATAATGCAAGCATCATTGTAACTATTGCTCTTAGTAGGGATTTCAATAAAATAGTAGTATTAACTTTGGCCCACATCATTTGTGCTATATTGACATGAATGATATCTCAAATAATGAAGCTTGTTAGGGGAAGATGTATTGATCTAATCTGGACTTACAAACTGCACCTGATGGATGATAAAGCAGGCCCAAAATATCACCAAAGATTACAAGTGGCCCAATCATATTCACAGACCAGAACATCAGATAGCAACCACCTAGAAAACCCAAGCCATAACCAAAAACACACTGAAAACCACTCACCACATAGAAGAAACATAATTTATAACCTCAAGTACCACTCATTTTATTCATAAGATGTACTCTGGTGATTGTGGTTACTATGGATGTTTACACCAGCAACTGTGATAATGTGAAAACATTATAATCTGGGATCACTACACAGTCAGAGAGCGGCATCATGTTTGGTGTGTTCGTCATGCACTCATCTGCTTTCAGACATCACTCCTCCACACAGTCAGTGTGAAACTGTAACACATGCCCTGTTTGGTCTTGTGGTTTTCTTGGCGGAAGAGGAGGCTGTTGGGGAGTTCCTGGTTAAAATTAAGCCCTATATAAGCTCTCAAGATGAACGTAGAGATGAAAGTGCACGAGGAGTTGCTAAGGAAGAGCTCACCAACAAAACACTGTGTACTATCACTGATGGTGTTGCATTTACTTTATCACCATTAACAAGAAACCATTATTGCATAGCATTTTGTTGAAAGGGGCCGATATGTATTCAAACCAATTTACATCAAAGTCTCACCAACTTTATAAGTGTTGATTCAGAAACAATAACTACAGAATAGGGAAGTGTACGATTTATTTGCTACTAATAATATTTAGCTATTAATATTAAAGGGATACTCCACTTTTTTTGTAAATAGGCTCATTTTACCACTCCCCCAGAGGTTTTACCGTAATGTATTCAGCCGAAGAATTAGAAGAATTTTTCTGGTCTCATTGACTTCCATAGTATACTTTTTTCCTACTATGGAAGTCAATGAGACCAGAAACTGTCTGGTTATTGATATTCTTCTAAATATCAGAAAATCACCTGAATGGATTCGAAAACGGTAAAACTCAACTGTTTAACTCTGGGGGGAGTTGTAAAATAAGCCTGTGTCCAAAAAAAAAAGTGGAGTATCCCTTTAATACACAACTGTTCTTATACTCAATCTGCTGTAAACAAAGTAGGTTTCATAAACATCACATGGAATTCAGTTTAAAATCAGCCAATCACAGTGATGTGCAGTGGTGGAATGTAACGAAGTACAAATACTTTGTTACTTTAGGCTACTTAAGTACATTTTTCACGTATCTTTACTTTACTTAAGTAGAATAAATAGTGCATACTTTTTACTTTTACTTCGTTACATTTTGCAGCAATTATTATACTTTCTACTCCACTACATTTAACTTCTGTTACATTTTCTGATCAGTTTTTCCCCTGCCAAACCGTAATCTGACCGTTCGTTCGTTGCACGTTTGTCTCACCAGTGACGTTTGGTTGCCATAGATACATCAACCTGGTTACACTAAATAAAATGCGTCTCGCACGCAGTGTATTTATCATACAATTTATACCCGAAAATTAGTTTTTACGTTCATAGGAAACACACCGTGTGTAATAAACGTTTGGTTAGGATTATGGCAAGCCAAAAGGTTCAGAATTAGGTTTAATGCCAAAAAATAGTTATTAACATATAGTAAGGATAAGCATGATGTGTATATTGCCTAATTGCAAGCTTGTTTCAGAAATGGTGACAACATTTTTTTTTTCCATCATTATTGAACATCATTATAGGAGTATTAGGTTGAATGAGCTAGAATTAAATGTTTTATTAATCATTAGAAAAATATAGACATTAAGAGAATAAATTGTTATGCAAGTACTTTTACTTTTAATAAAGTACATTTAAAATGAGGTACTTTTTACTTAAGTAAAAGTACAAATAACAAGATAAATATTTACTTTAGTAAAAGTAACACAATGACAACCATACTTAAGTACTGAGATTCAGTACTTCCTCGACCACTGGTGATGTGTACGCACTGCCTCCACTTACATGACTTTTCAGTGTTTTACCATTACAGGTTTCATTTGTATCTGTCCTTTAAAAATTACAAAGTATGCATATATCTGTCACAGTCATGTTCAGTTTGCTTTACTATTCATGGACTTTTAGTTTGTATTCCCTAGTTTTCTGTCTTCCTTTGTTCATTCCCCCTCTCCTCCTTTTTTTCCATGCCCACCATCATTATGAGTGTGTTTGGTTTAGCTGTGTTGTTTGGACGTGTACTTAAGTTCCTCCTTTTCCTCAGATCAGTGTTTAGTGTTTATTTTGTGAACCCTTATTACCGGTAAATGACGTGTTTTAACTTTCTTCCTTTGCCTGTCTTCAGTCTGTTACACCCTTGTGACAACATCTTTTGCTTTTTATAATAATATATTATACTCGTAGCACTACAACACAAGAAGAAAATATAACAGACTGTATGTCAAATATGATTTATGACCCAGTGGTGTCTCCTTTGACCCCTGCTTCTGTATTGTGTGATAAGGAAGTGATTGTGCTGGATTGTTTTTTCATGCTTCCTTTCGTCTCTATTGGTTCACACCTACATGCCGTTGAGCAGAAGAGAAAGCTTTAAGAAAATTTGCTTTAAAATGCACTTCAAAGAGCATACCTGAAAGACAGGATGGAGACAGTTAAAGATTTTAGCTTTCATCACATGATAATGAACCTTTAGAGGAGTCATATCTATCCTGCCTAACTTTAAATATATGTTTGATAATTCCAGTAAGGGTAATGCATTGCAAACCCAACACACAACAACAATACCCCTCCAGTGACAGGAAGGCAAGGCCCAGTGAACCTGGAAACAAACTTATATTTTCAATTTGGCAATTCTTAATTTATCATCAATACTTCTTACTGCTTAAGCTCTGATTTGTGATGTATTGTCATGGTTGGTGTGCGTGCTGAAAAAAGATCCCTGATATAACATCTCTTCTGCTCAGAAATCCTGGCCTGTAGGTGTGAACCAACAAGAGCAAAAAAAGAACATGGAAAACCAATCCAGCACAAACAAATCCTGATCACACAACAAATGGTTTTATACGTGTACAACACCACAAACAGTCCAGAAGCAGAGGTTAAAGACTAAAAAGACAAAACTGCAAGAGTTCACCAAGTTAAATACTGGAAAAATGTTGCCTGGTTTAATGAGTCTTGATTTCTGTTGAGACATTCAGATGGTAGAGTCAGAATTTGGCGTAAACCGAATGAGAACATGGACCCATCATGCCTTGTTACCACTGTGCAGGCTGGTGGTGGTGGTGTAATGGTGTGGGGGATGTTTACTTGGCACACTTTAGGCCCCTTAGTGCCAATTGGTCATCGTTTAAATGCCACGGCCTACCTGAGCCTTGTTTCTGACCATGTCCATCCCTTTATGGCCACCATGTCCCCATCCTCTGATGGCTACTTTCAGCAGGATAATGCACCATGTCACAAAGCTTGAATCATTTCAAATTGGTTTTTTGAACATGACAATGAGTTGACTGTACTAAAATGGCCCCACAGTCACCAGATCTCAACCCAATAGAGCATCTTTGGCAGTGTTGGGGAGTAGTTAACTACAAGTAGCGAATCTACTAACTTAACTACATTTTTGAGTAGCTTGGCAGTAGCTCAGTTGCTTTTTAAACAGTGTAGCTTTTCCAGTAGCTAACTACTTTTTGCAGCAAGTAGCGGTGTAGCTCGAGCAAAAGCTACATTGTGTTTGTCGAGCCTGCGCGAATCAGCGCGCTGCTAGGATATTCTTCTTCTTGTTAGATTACAAACTCATTTTTTTGCCATCACCGCCACCTGTTGTTTAATCACACATCTGCGGCTAACAGTTCACTGACATACAGAAGTGTGTTGACACACACATGATGATGGAGCAAGATGTGACGGCAGATTTGGAGGATGGAGAAACAACTAACGTTAATTACCCATGGCCTTATTTGTCCAAGTTCAATCGGTATTTTTGAGAAAATGTTCTACATGCATATTACGTTGGATGTATATTTTTTTTCTTGCAATGTTGTAGCCTATTGGTTACAATTTTGCACTTTTGACAAACAATCTGAGATATTTGGGTGTTGTGTGTAATAAAACAATAGTTTTTGAAATCATAATTTTATTGCATTCTTTTAGTGTTTAAAACATTGCAATAAAATTATGATTTCAAAAAGTATTGTTGTCCCCTTCTGTCCTCAGACACTTATTCAGTTATTAATAATACGTTGTTCAAAAGCAAAAGTAGTTTCAATGTAGCTAGCTACTTTTTGATAGTAACTTGTAGTGTAGCTAACTACTTTTCCAAAAGAGTAGCTTGACTGTAGTTTAACTACTTTAACTTACGAGTAGCTTGTAGCTTGTCAAACTACAGTTTCAGAGTAGCTTCCCCAACACTGATCTTTGGGATGTGGAGGAACGGGAGCTTCATGCCCTGGATGTGCATCCCACAAATCTCCATCAGCTGCAAGATGCTATCCTATCAATATGGGCCAACATTTCTAAAGAATGCTTTCAGCACCTTGTTGCGCAACTCATTTAACTTGCACAAACCTTTAATGGTCGTTTTATTTGAGCAAAATCTTGCTATTTCGTGAATATTTTTATGAAATCAGCAAAAGCTAATGTCATTTTCCACAGTTCACGTTTCACGTACTTCAGGGTCAACTTCCTGTTCGATGCCTGCCCCGCCCACCTACAGGATGTCACACCAATAAGGGCATCCGATGTCGATTATGTGGTTTCACAGCTATACTGCTCAGCAAAGAAAAGAAATGATTTTCACCCATTGTGAGTAAATAAACTCTGTATATCTATACTGTCCCATTCGACCGTATGTCCGTATCACCCTTAATTCACGCAATGTGTTATAGAATATAAAATAAAACAAACACACCCAAATGAAAGACTATGTTAGAGAAAGTAAGAAGCATGTTGTATAGAAAAACTGTTTGAATATATTTGTTTCTGTATAAAAAATCATGTGGCTTCCATCACATCTGCAATCACACTCTTTATTCGACATTCATGTTCTCTTATGCTAGAGTGTTTCCCAAGTGTGGGGTTGGTTTATAAATACTGTGCACCAAAATCCCAGTTCTACCAAACATCATACTATGGGAATAAAGCATTTCTCAGCACTCATTCTCTTGCTGTCAGCAGTGTGTAGGACAAGAGTAGAATGAGAGGAAGAGCTGTGGGTTTCAGTAGCACAAGATAAACTTTGGTAGACAACGCTGAGCAGAACTAGATTGATGTAGGATACTTAAAATGGCAGCAATACAGTATGGGCTCAGAAGCTTTTTTTTATATTTAATATTTAAGAAAAATAATGCCTTTATTCAGCAAGGACAGATTGAATTGATCTTGAAGACTTAAAAAAATGAATTTAAAAGAAATGCTGTTCTTTTGAACTTTAATATTCATAAAAAAAATTAAAACTTTTAAAAATCAGTTTTCAACATTTGCTACTTCCTTATTCAGATTCTTATTCTTCTCCCATATTCAGATGATCGTCTGAAATCTGAGTTTTCTGAGGATAATAGCAGTACTTATTAATAACAGTTGGTCTGTGAGAAAACAAGAACAATACTGTAACACTACGCAAAATCTCACCGCTCGCTTGTCTCTTGACTATTTTCCCCACAACCATTGTTTTGACACAATGTGAGGAGAACCCTATTTTGTATTATTTCATATTCTAACAGTGATGAAAACTACAACACTACTGCAAAGTCTCTCTCATTGTCCACTGCAGAACAATGAGAGAGGTATGTGTTTATTCTGAAATGTTTCAGACCTGCTCCATCTGTTGTAATTTCCTATTCATATCCTGTTCTGACCATCTACTCTATGAACCATAAAAGAGAAAGCAGAACAGAATAGAGATATAATTAAACTGAACATTTCCTCATTCATATTCTAGATCGATCATGAAATTAAAAAAACACAATCCATCAACAAAGCAGCATGATGTTCAAATGAAATAACATTTAAAATTTCTGGAATTGAAGAAAATGAAAACAATGCGTGCTGCTGTCACGATGCTAGATTTATTTTTGTATGATTATTTTGTGTTTATGGAAATTGGGTGATTTGGTAATTTACTGTCCATCGGTGTACTTCTCTGACTTTATTGAAAAGGACTGGGAATTGGCGTAGTAGTGGTATGTGCGGGATAAGATGAAGCAAGCTGTAACTCAAGCTGCTCTTAACAGCATGAGTTCTGACTAAAGTCTGTAAAGCTTCATCTTTCAGTGTATGCCTGCATTATTAATTCAAACTCATCTACAGCTCCTTCGTTCTGCATCCCCTCTTAAAGGCCTGTTCACACCGGGACGAATTTCGCGTACGTTATTCGGCGACGTTTAACGCCTCGTGACTAAACAAAGGGCGCCAATAGACCATTTTACAAGATGTAAACAACATTGGTCCAGAAGCACTTCCTGTTTCAGTTTTTTAACACTACATAAAAGCTGGGATAAAATACAACCAACAGAACATTTAAAACTGAATCAAAAAGTTAAACAAACATCTTTAAGATGTTTTCTTTACATGTGAAATAAAGAAAACAGTCACAAACTGAAACAGGAAGTGTTTCTGGACCAGTGTTGTTTACATCTTGTGAAATATGAGTGTTCACACGGACGCGTAAAGCCTTGTTCACACTACATGATTTTAAAACGTCGGGCTGAACTGTGCGGTTCATACTACATGACTTGCTCTCAGTGAAATCAGTAGTGTTCAAGTTTTTAGCTGTTCACACCACACAACACAACGTGATTGATCCACAACAGGAGGTTGACAACGCACTACATAGAGATACAACCACGATCGGATGATAATGCAAATTCGTTTTGTTTTTTTTTTACTCTAATGAGAGCTGTTTCAGTACTATGGTACGGTCTAAATCCTGAAAATAATCAAATAAATAACGAGTTGACAACAACTCTGTCACCCAACGATTCTATCTTGTCTACAAACCACGTTTTGTCATGAAAATCCACGCAATAAAACGAACCAGAAATGACGCGAAACACACGTGACTATGGACGTCAGACAGAAACTAGTACTGCACACTGTTTGCGTGACAATCTGCTCTGAGAAAAAATGCAAAAAATAAAAATAAAAACAAAGATTTACCTGGTGTCCTCAACCCATGCGTTGCTATGATTGGCTGTACTCATGACATCACTGAGGTTGAATCGTGCGACGGCTCTGGATATCTAGCAGCTAGATATTTTTCTGGGCTCGGCGACGCGTCTGCGAGCGTTTTCGCTGCGTTGTTGGCTCTTTCATACTAACAGATTGGCAAGCCTTCAGGCCCGTACACACCGGGACGAATATCAGCGCGCGTTATTCGTCAACGTTTTTCAACGCGTTTTTTGTGTTCACACCCAAGCGTTTTTCGCTGACGATGAGCCGAGTGAACATGCAAATTCATTCCCTGACATTAGATGGCGCTTAATGTAAAACAGAAATAATAATAGAATACTATACTAGGGTGATCATATTCATGTCTCAATGTTTTATTTTGAGAGATAAAAAAAACGAATGAAATAATGATAGAAATAATGTCTTCTGTAAGACAAATAATAAATATAGAAAAATAAATATATAAATAATAAATAACTAAAAAAATGCCTCCAAATGTAACAAAAAATAGCTCTCACAAACTTACAAAAACGAACTAACAAAATCTATTTATATCTTTAGTTTTCATTTTCTTTATCTTGCTTTTCTTCCTCATCCACCTTGTTTGCCCATCTATATTTTCCTGTAGAACTGATCTTTCCCAGCAGTTTTTGTTTGAAAACCAGGACATTTTCATCACTTAAAAACAGTCAGGACAGGACGTGGAAACAGGACATGTGTAACGCAAAGTTGAGATGTTGCCCAGAGATAAAAACATAGCAGTTGTCAGATGAACAGATGCACGAGAGACGAGAGTTGTCGTATTTCCCCGCGTTTAATAAAACCACTCAAACGTCACACTCGTCCTCCTCATACACGGGGATCGAGCGAGAGAAAACAAACAAACAAGCATCTGGTCACAATAGAAAAATAAAATAAAAGAAAGAATACAAAGAGTCGGCACAGCGGTTATCTCCTCTCCTCACTTGTCAAAATCTAACTGACATTATGCACACTATGCGCAGTTCTCATCTCAACTCAGATTTCTATAAAGCACAAAGTGACCGTTTTACATATGTCCCGGGAAAACAGGACTGTTGGTCACCCTATACTATACTATTATTACAGAAATACTAATATAAATATTATCTTATAGCTCTTTGTGCTCCGAGACCAGCAGCTCAACATTCATCTTGCCCATACAGTAGGTATCTTGTCTCTTCTTCGCCGTATGTGTGCTCGGCAAGACCGTTTTGTGTTTGAGCGCCCTCAAGTTGTGTTTTACTGTAACTTCAGAAGTACCAGACACGTGAGCAAACCCGCCGATCTCGTTGGTCGGATAGGTTTTGACGCGGCGCGTCAAACCAAAAAAACGAACCCGAGGCGTTTTTTTAAAAATGACGCTTTTACGCGTGGCGTTTTTCGTGTCGGTGTGAACACTCACATTGGCGCCCATTGTTTAGTCACGAGGCGTTAAACGTCGACGAATAACGCGCGCGAAATTCGTCCCGGTGTGAACAGGCCTTTCATTGTCCACTAATCCCCCGCGATTTGCACGCGATAACACCCTGACCTGTCGGCGAGCTCAACAATTTGCAAATCGGGCATAAATCGGGCTTAAAATCCTGTAGTGTGAACTTGGCTTAAAACGCCATGCGTAAAAGCATCATTTTTAAAAAAATGCCTCGGGTTCGTTTATTTAGTTTGACGCGCCGCGTCAAAAACTAACCAACCAATGAGATTGGCGCTTTTGCTCACGTGTTTGGAGCTTCTGAAGATACAGTAAAACACAACTTGGGGGCGCTCAAACACAAAACGGTCTTGCCGAGCACACATATGCAACGGTGAAGAAGTTATACGCGTCGCCGTCTACACAGCCAGGAAGAAATAAGACGAGGAAGATGCGAGGCGAGTGTAGAGCTGCTGTTCTCGTTGGTGCTAGAAAATAAAGAACTATATGACAAACGCGACTGGGACTACAAACATCTTGATAAAAGAGAACTGTTATGGAGTGGTATTGCAGAGCAAATTGGCGCCATCTAATGTCAGGGAAAGAATTTGCATGTTCACTTAGCTCATCGTCAGTGAAAATCACTTGGGTGTGAACACAATAAAAAGGCGTTGAAAAACGCTGACGAATAAAGGCCAATTTATACTTCTGCGTAGGGTGCACGCAGTAGGTACGGCGTAGCATACGCACAGACGCGTCCCATATCGCATACCCTTCGCCGTAGCCTGACGTGCACCTCCTCAAAATGTAACTACACGTCGCGACGGCGCGGATCGCAAGATCGGTGATTGGCTTGGTAGCATCGTATTTCCTCCTACGCATTTCCGCACGTACCTTCTCACGCATTTCCACACGTACCATCTCCTCCGACGTCTTCTCTCGTTTCTGCCTTTCAGTTTTTGTAATTTCACTAAAATTAACTGTTTTTCCACCTCAATAAGCTCCAACTCCAACATGATCCGCTCTCTTTCTGTCACTATTGCTTGTAGTAACCTAGCCGCGAGGAATCTAAACACAGTGGAACATTAAAACCCTCTGCCGCCAACTAGCTTTTCGGTGCAGTACTGCAGAGCAACCAAGACCTGAACGCAGAAGTATAAAAGCTCACAACGGCGTCGCCTACGTGCGTAGCCAACGCCGTACACTACGGCGTACCCTCGACACAGAAGTATAAATTGGCCTTAACGCGTGCTGATTCGTCCCGGTGTGTACGGGCTGATTTATACTTCTGCGTCGGACATACGCCGGAGCCTCTACGCTATAGACTACGCTTTGGACTATGCTTTTCCGCTTTGATACGCTTTTTGGTATTTATACTTCTGCGTCGTTGTCCGCGTTGACGTGCAATTACACATGCAGACGGAGCATGTGAAACCCGGGGAGCTGTTCTAACAGACCAATCACGACGCTTGTGTCCGCGTAGAATTGCCGCTTTGTTACATTTTTGGAAAGGTGCGCGTCAGGGTACGGCGAATGGTACGCACGCTACACGCGTAGCTACGGCGTGAGTTCGACGCAGAAGTATAAATTGGGCTTTTCATGTTTGTTGGCAGTGGGTTTGGACGACATGCATGGCGCGTGAGTGAACTTTCTCTTCGGCAGGTATTAAATCCGATGAATGTAGCGTCACGGCAGTGGACACCAATATGGTAGGGGTGTAACGATATCCTCATATCACAATTCGATACATATCACGATACTGAACTCACAATACGAAATTATTGCGATACTCCAAGACATATGGTAAAAGGTTAACAAAAAACGTACTGTTGATGTTGGGGAGACTTAAAAGGACTGTATTATACTTCTACTGCTGGAACTACTTTTTGTGTGGTAATCACTCTCGAGTGTCGGTCAGAACACAAGAACTGGACCAATAACTGACTAGATGGTGTTTAATAAACTGTTGCAGTAGGCATGGGCATACAATGAGCAAATTCAGAAACCGACCCAAATTATTATGTTGTATATGTACTTCATATATTTGACATACTGCACACAACATGATCCGTTTGACACTTCTATGGGCGTAAAAAGTGTGTCGTCACGGTAACTAACCACAAGACGGAAACACGAAAGTGGTTTATCACTCTGTATGTGTTGGGTTTGAGTTCTGTGGGCTGTATGAGAAAGTTCATTTATCAAACATTTTTCAAAACAACATGTCTTGTTATCTATTCATCATCAGGGTAGAGATATCTCCCAAATCAAATTTGAAATATGATGTAAAAATAAAGCCATTTCTGTCCCACAATTCCTGTAAAGCTGCGACATGAAAGAATCAATCTCCACATCACAGCAACACCAACACAAAAGGGTCTGGGACATTACTTGTTGACTTGTCCAATTCATTAATCTAGCCCAAAGACATTGTTTAACTTCGGTCAATGTCAGCACAATGTGGCTTTAAATCTGTCACCCAATCATTCCCATAGGCACCTCTGGTATGAATACAGGCTAAAGGTTATTTTGGTTAAAGCATTTTTAGGGAGGAACATAAGACGATTGTTACAAATACCCATTAGAAACTGCATGGGAGATGAAACAGTAGAACGTTCTTGAATAACGTCACCTTCATAGCAACTCGAAAACAGGAAGTAACACGTACAAATGCACACATCATGTGTTAAACAGCATATTGATTCAGCGATAATTCAGGGTTTTCTAAGTATTTATTTAAAAATAAATAATTAATAACACTTTAGTAAGTACATGTTAATTCAGTTTACACGGTACTTAAATGTATAATAATAACACAAATTTATGATAAATGTTTCAAATAAGCCACATTTTGTGAGCCAGTTATTGTTTTGGACATCTGTAAGCATTAATGTACATGCGTCAGAAGAAAAGTTTCCATATATAAAACCTTAAAGGTTTCTATTCATGTAGGGGTTCCCATCATGGGATTATTTGATGTATTTAGTTTAATGAATTTTGTTTTAATTCATTTTTTTAAATTTGATTAAATTGAATTAATTAAAAACCTTGTAAACACTTTTTTTTTTAAAAATTATAATAATAAATAAACAATTAAACGTAAGTATTTTGTCAATATTTAAGACAATATTTAAGACAATTCCTAATTTAGAAGCTCATTGGTCTTCCCTAAAATTCAGTCAAGATCCTCAGACGGTTCTAGAATCCCATTTAAACTTTTTTTTTTCAAAGAGTGTTGATTTGCCTCAAAGAGTGTTGATTTGTTTGACTTTAACTGTAATGCTGTATATGTAATATTAACAATATAACAATATTGTAATATAACAATAATATTTGGATTTTAATGAAATAGTAAAGATTCTGAGTACAGATTAACATCCAAGGAACTTTACTCAACACCAAACTGACACCATGATGAAGCCTATTTTCATTTTATTGTTATATTAGTTGGCAACCTTTCCCCGCCTCCCTCCCTCCCTCTCAGTGTCAGCAAGAGCAGGGGCTGGACTGCACTCACTAAACTCTCACTGGCACTTCAGGCTTCTTCAACATTTAGAGTCAGTGAGAAAGACACAAGACCTACTTCGGGAAGCAAGATTGAGTAAAGGAGGCATTCAAATAAAAAAGCCTCACAACTTATGTTTTTTTTCCTAGATAGTGAAGAGTCTAGTCCTGCATGGAAACAGAAGACAGTTGGTGAGGAACGACTTTTGAAGAGTCTCAAGACATTTCTTGCACGGGATTGATCAGGATAAATCATAAGCTGTTTTCTTTTTATCGGATTTTTCATTTCTCGTTGACTCTTTGACCATGAGGAACATGTATCTGCTGAGTCTGGGTGAGTCACACTTCAGATCTTTGTAGGATTGAAGTTTCCACAGATCAATGTAGAGACAGATGTTTGTATGGAGCCACTGTGTGGTTTTGCTAACTCAAACGTTGCCCTGCCAACAACTGCGTAATTTACTGTTTTAAAAATAGAGAAACAGCAAATGGCCATGAGAGGAAACTGCCACAGATAGGAAAAACTGATGTCACAATGGGGTAGTATTTGTGTGAATCAGGGTTCATGAGCGCTGGTTATCTGGAAAGCACCAGATAAATGTGAGAGATGAATAGAGAACAAGCAGAGGGTTCTGCTCCGGTTCTTGTAGTCTTTGGAAAACAACTGTGAAGTGAAATAAAAGAAGGTTTGGTTATTAGCACATGATTTTGGGTAAGAGATTGTTGTGAAACAAGGACTGATATATGCAAACACTGTCATGAACCTTCAAAATCAAAATAGTGTGCGTTCAGTATGGGATGTTGTGGGACAATAAGTGAAACTGGGTGTTGTTTAGCTGGGTTAGTTCAGCCAAATATAACAATTCTGTCATTATTTACGCACCTTCACTCTTATGGGTTCTTGACTAAATTTTAAAGAACCCTTTATGCTAAAAAGGTTCAATATAAGGAGAAATATTTGCATAATACTACTTTTATGTTTAACAGGTTATTAATTTTTTTTATTTCTATTAATAAAGTTTGTTTACGAGCTGATTAATTCATAAAATGTAATTAAAAAGATATATATTTAAACAATTTATTAAAAACTAAAATAACCTCATGAAGTAACCCCTAAAATGTTAAATCCTTTAAAGTTTGATAGAGAACAATTTTCTTCTAGAGATTTTTTAACCTGTATGACTTTTTTCTGTTGAACACATAAGAATATATTTTGAAGAATGTTGGTAATCAAACTCAAAATTTCTTCCTTGTGTTCCTCAGAAAAGAATAGTCATTTTTGGGTGAACTATCCCGCTTGGCTTTGATTTTGACAAAGGAAAAATATTAGCGGAAACCGAATCAGGACAGGAAAGCCGAGGTGTTTTAGGTCTGTCCACACAGTTGAGATGCCCAGGATAATGGGATGGTGGCATTAAACCAATGAAAAACTATAAGAGGGGGAAATGTTACATAAACCTTTCTGTTAGGCTGAAAAGAATAAGAACAAATTCATGAAACAATTGTTTGTCTGGTTGCACAACACTGAGCAAGACCACACCTTCGGTTATGGTGGAGTCACTACTGTGGGTTGTAAAAAGTCCTACACTGTTTTTAAGAGTCTTCTGTGTGACCCTGCCTGTGGTCAGAGCATGTGACAGTGTGTCCGTCTGAGGGCTGGTTGTGTTAAATCTGTTAGCTCCAGTCCTGCACAGAACCTCACACTTCCTGAATCGCCATCATCTCAACGCAACCGTCATGAACAATGAGTGGAAATAGCATTACATGAATAGATTAATCTTGTTATGCTTCTTTCAACTTTGTCTTCTCAGTCTGTTTTTCCTTGTGAATAACAATTTAGTGATTATGGGCGATAAATAAAGGCTGATTTTGGCAGCGTGACTTACAGTATATATAAGATTAGATAGGCAAAAACATGACTTAGTGTGACATGCACGACTGTTAATGCTCATTGGCACCAATGTTTACAAACAGTTCATTTACAGTATTCAAGGCCAAAAATGAAAATGCTTCTATTTTCTATTAAATGCAAACTTTTTAATTACATAACATGAAGAGTAAAAAGTTGAGTTGGCAGTTAACATGAAAATCAGAATGTCTTAGTATTGTGTTGTTTATTTGCAGGTTTTAATGTGGTCTCAGACATTTGGATCTCTGTAAGTGCGTCAAGCTATTCACCAAAGACATTAAACACTTTTTATTTGTGTTTATAGGTCTTCTATTGGCACTGACAGAGAACATCATGATGAGGGAGATCTGCGGCGTTGGATTTAAAGCGAGAAGGGGAAAATGCATAGGTATGGATAAAAAGACTAACATGATATAAAACTCTTTTTCAAAAGCTTTAAGCAATATCAGGGCTCAACACGATTTTACTTGGATTAAACATCTACATTTATACTGGCCCCACAAAAACATGATAATCAAGTTTTATTGATATAGTTTTATATTATTTAAAAAATAGCTATAATTAAAAAAGATACAAATAATATTGTCACATTTATGAACTGAATCTGCATGCACTCATTAATAAACTGTAACCAAAAATAAAGAAGAACTTCTGTGGTTATTCATATATTTTCTGTCATTATATAGATGCAGATGAGTGTGAGTCTATTCAGCCGCCCGTCTGTGGAGAAAATGCAATATGCTCCAATACAATTGGAAGTTACTACTGTCATTGTAACGGAGGGTTCGAACCAACTCACAATTTCACACAAATTGATGGAATCAAATGCGAAGGTAAAGAGAACTTGATATGACGCATCTTCTCATATGACCTCTGTGTAGCACAAACAACATCTGAATCTCTGTTCATCTCATTACAGACATCAATGAATGTGCGGATGGAAGTGTTGTGTGCGGTCCCAATGCAGAATGTGTCAATTCTGCTGGAGGTTATTCATGCACATGTAAAAATGGCTACATTTCCAGTAATGGAAAAGAGATGTTTATTACAGAAGACGGAGTTCAGTGTATTGGTAAGAAAGTGTTAGAGCTATAAACATTGTCTGGCCATCTATTGTTCAACACTGCTTTTGGTCTAATGTGAGAGTTTTCATGTAACATGTTGTTTATTGTCTGTACTTGAATTATAGACAGAAATGAATGCGACGATCCCGGTGTTTGTGGAATAAATGCAACGTGTCACAACACCCTCGGTTCACATTACTGCACGTGTGCTGCGGGCTTCACACTGACGTCAGGAGAAACTAACTTCACTGATTTAAATGAACGCTGCAAGAGTAGGTCCTTTAAAACTGTAAAGTAATCTAAAAGAAATTTTAGATTATTTTGAGAAATGTCAGATCCTTCTCCAACATGTTTTCATGTTGTTAAAGGTGTATGTGACATTGATGAATCTATCTGCGGAGAAGGAACCTGCACAAACAGTAAAGACGGCCATGAGTGTGTGTGTAAGTCAGGATTCACCAACTATGGACACAAACAAATGAAATGCACAGGTTAGTGTTCTGTTAAGATCTGATCCTTTTGGTTTCCAAAATACCTCTAAATGTCATGCTTTCCAAACATTCATTGCACACAATGGCTGAGTTTGCACCATTAATCCAAAATATTCTGCAAAAATGTTACTGTAAAAAGTAGTAACCTGCAATTGATGCATTAAAAAGCTATTTCCTCCTGATTTAACTCTAATTTAACCAGTTTTTCTGGTATATATTGGGTTGATTTATTGATATTAAATAACATTTGTGACTTTTTTGACTGTTGGTCTGGTTATCAGTTGTTTCTTTTGTGATGCTGCTTTTCAGAGCTTAATTGCAACACATCTATAAGCGAGAGCAAAGGATCCCAGGTAATTTGACTAGATTACTGATACAGAATATTACAGTCATTCATAGTCAACTAGAGTGCTAATCTCTCTTTTTCTTTGTGTTGTGTGTGTGTGTGTGTGTAGGCATCTCCAAAGCTAACAGAACTCGTCTCTCTGATGACCAACACCTGTATGGGACTGAGCGGGAGTGAGTCTGTCAGGAAGGAGCGTTTTACACAAGTGGATGGAGAAAGACTTTTGGAGGTGACACCTTGTAAAATACAATACTTATGTATACCCTTGTGAAAAATAAGTGACTGATGTGCACTTGTAGTGTACTTGTAGTGTTAGTGTAAAAAGCCACGTAAGTGTGCTTTAAGCAAATCCACTTTGACTGTTTCTTAACACACTTAAGTGCATTTTTAAAAAGTGCACTGTAATAATTACAAAGTAAAAATGTTTACTTCAAAGTACACTATACATCATTTACATCTTTAATAATCTTTAATAAAAGTCATGTTTTTAAAAAAATGCATTCATTTTGATGTGCATATGTCTGTTTTTCGGTATTACATTTACATTTAATAGATTTTTAAATGTACAAAATATTTACAAATGTATAATTACAAATATATTAAACAAATATATGACATACAAGTTTCAATAGAAATGTTGTCAAATCGATTAATAGCATCTAACATAACAGTTTGTGTTTACATATGTGTGTATATATGTACACAATATTTAGTATGTACAATAAAATCTATACACACACACACGTATACACATTTACTGTATATATACACACACATATATATATATTTGTGTGTGTATAGACACGGCGCACACAGACATATATTTGAAATACAGTATGTAAATTTAATAATATATATATACAAACACATGTGTAAACACTAACTTTTATGTTAGCTGTGATTAATTGTGATTAATTGATTTGACATCACTAATTAAAGTATATTTTAGTTGTTTTTTTTTAATGCTTGTCATATTTTATCCATATTTCAAAGACAATAGAAGTAATTATGAAATTGCGTATAAAGATAGAATTAAGTCTTACTTAAGTGGGTCAAAATAGCTCTCTAAATTTCAGCTAATTGCATCTAGCATAAACTTAAACTACATGTTCAGTTACTTTTAATAAACATGAAATGAATGAAGCGTCTAAAAACATTCAGTTCCCACTCAAGTATACCATTTTAAAGCATATTATGCCCACAGTGAGTACTCTTTTAAATGTTTGCTAAGTATACTTCTTTTTCACATATATGCTAAAACCATGTGCTAAAGAGCCTTGCATACATTAAATAGAGTATCTCAGCTCAAATAAGTGCTTATACTCAAACATTATCTTAATACACAAATCTGTCCCATTTCACCCATACAGGCTTTTCTGAAAGCTTTAGATGATCTACTTCGCGGTGGCTTCCAAGGAAATAACCATGAAGTGTCGGCGCTGTTTAATATTGTGGAAAACATGCTAAAACTGATAGGACCTCTGCTGTCAGAAAGCCAGACCAAGAGATCCGCCACTGAAACTGGTAAGAACAGTAGCACACACACACACACATCTTCAGTCTGTTCTTACATTATTAATGTGGGGTTTCGTCCTTCAGAGGTGGAGCTGTTGGTAAAAAGAGGCAGTTCTCCACCCGAGGGTGATTTCAATATATCCACCAGCAGTACACGGTTTGCATCCCACTGGGACACAGCAACAGGAAAAACGTACCACGGTATATATTCTTGATCACATTTACAGAGTTAAGTAATAAACTGTCTATGACCATACCATTTTAAACACAAATTTGTCTTTTGTGCATCAACCAGGCTTTACGACTGCAGCTCTCCTCACCTACAAAAGTCTGGGGAATTATCTCAACCAATTTTTTAACCGTTTAGAGACACCAAAGCAGAAGTTCAAGATCAATTCAAAAGTGTTAACCGCCACCGTTAGCAATGCAAAGACTGCCAATCTGGAGACATCAGTAACACTCACGTTTTCTCACTTGGAGGTATGGGACAGTTTAGTTTGCTCTCAATGTGCCACATGCAATGTGTTCCACCAGTGTGATGAATATTTCTCTCCAGAGATCAGACAAGGATCATATCTGTGTGTTTTGGGATCCTGAGCTGGAAGGGGGCGCGTGGTCAAAGGAAGGCTGCACTACTATGAGCTTAAGTGATGCCCAGACCGTCTGCTCCTGTAATCATCTCAGCAGCTTCGCTGTGCTGATGGCTCTCTATGATATTGGGGTTGGTACCCTTAACTGTTGTCAAACAGAACATGAAGAGTTCAGATGCAAAAGCCTCTAAGTGCCATTTGAAATTTTCTTCTAGAATGATCATTTTTATCAAGCTTGTATATTTAAGTTCAGTGATTTCACTTCAATTGCAATGAGGATTACCTATTAATTGTTATTTAAGTGAAATTACAGAACTTGAATATACAAGCTTGATAAAAATGACCATTTTAGAAGAAAATTTCAAATGGCACTTAGAGGCTTTTGCATCTGAACTCTTCACATATTAAAAAAGTAACTTTTTATCTCACAATATTGACACTTATTACAATATATTTTGAAATTCTGACTGTCTGACTTCTGACAATATAATCTGAATTCACCTTTGGCTAAGCCCCGCCCCCCCTTAGTTACTGTTGCTAGGTCCGTCAAACTTCATCTGGGCGCTGGTTTGGTATCAACATGGCTTATGCTGTGACAGCTCTTCCTGCTGAAATGTTATCAAACTTTTATAAAGCAGCAAATAAAGTGTCCGATAGAAGTAGGCAAAGGGGGTGTTCGAAGGCTATATTCAAGACATACAGCTGAAACGCAAGAAACAAGGCATCCAAAATGAGGCAAAGGCATAACGTTACCGGTCACAGTCAAAAAATGAACCACCGCATATCCTACTAATGGAGACGGAGGCTGGGACTAACAATATCAGGGAGCAACACTGTTCATGCAAAGCTGGTAGGTCTCTATTCCCTTCTATAATCGTTATTACAAAGCAAAAGGACTACATTTATTAGCAGCGTGTGCTAGCGTATCAACAACTGGTATGAGAACCGAAATAATAACCTAAAACATTATAAAACGGTCTAACTAGTATAACTTCACATTCACAGTAAGGTTAGAAGCAAAAAAAAGATGTGCTTGTTGATCTTTGCGGGGTTTAGCTGACTGAGGACGTCCATTCAGTTTAATCCAAAAACGACACTTGTCAGGTTTTTACTTCGCTTTTGGGAAGGAAAAAAACGGACACCCCCCTCCAACCTCTCTGGGAAACGCGTATCTGTGTTACAAATGCCCGAGGCACAACGTTTAACCATATTTTGGATAAAACTACGACGGTAATAGCCTGCCGAGACCAAAAATATGAGACGCCTGTGTTGAAAGTCAATGGAGCGCTGTGAAAAAGTGTTGGACATCTGCACTCGCTGTGATTGGTCAGTCTACATTCTAGGGCGTGGCTTATCCAAAGGCGAATTGTACAGACTGATCTCATGAAGTAGCGTGTGTATGACACGCCAATTCGTATTTCTATTTTTGGCGTGCTATCAAGAAGCATAATCGCCTTTTAGCGTGTTTATGAACGCCGTTGACTTAACGTTATATAAATATATGACTTACCTCAACCCCGTCCCTAAATCTAACCATCACTGGGGTTAATGGCATTTATGACTTTTCCCTTACCATCCTAGGTAAAAAAAAGATATGACTTACCTCAACCCCATCCCTAAACTTAACCGTCACTGGGGTTAATGGCATTTATGACTGGAGATTTGACTGCGTGTACAGAGACGCGGAATGACGCGGGCGTTAATGGCGTAGACATATACGCATACACGCGGATACACGCGGATAGCTCAAAATGCGTAGAGATGACACGCCACCTGACTCGAAAGTGGCGTATATGTTTACGCAAAAGTCATGATGTCATGTTGGAATTGTACGGAGCCCCTAAAAGGAAATGGTGATGGCGGTGGGGGGTATAAGGTCAAATTATATGTCAAGGCTTTTGTGTTCCCCCAAGAAACACAACTCAAAAAGCATCGAAATATATGTTTCCCTCCTATCTCATATATTTTTAAACACCATATGTCCCTTTAGGGGCTCCGTAGAATTGCAGAACTTGCATATCTTGCAAATCTTGCAATTGTGAGAAAAAAAGTCAGTACTGTTAGATAAAAAGTCACAATTACCTTATTTATTTATTGGATTGCGTGGCGGAGACCAGCCTCCAAAGATCACATTAATCGTGAGGTGAAATCTTGTTTTACTTTCTTAACCAGGATGTATACCAGCTGAGCCTGATCACATGGGTGGGCCTGCCGCTGTCTCTGGTCTGCCTCCTCATCTGCATTGCCACATTTTACTTGGTGCGATCTATCCAGAGCACTCGCAACACCATCCACCTGCACCTCTGCGTCAGCCTCTTCATCGCCTACTTCGTGTTCCTCGTGGGCATCGCCCGCACCGAGAATAAGGTACGTGATCTTCGTGGTGTGGCTTCGCACGAGTTCACAGTTCTGATCATAAACGTCCTGTGTGTGGTTCAGGTGGGCTGTGCTGTTGTTGCGGGTGTTCTGCACTATTTCTTCCTGGCTTCGTTCTGCTGGATGTGTCTGGAAGGAGTGCAGCTCTTCCGTATGGTGGTGCTGGTCTTCAACACAACGCTGAGACCCATCTATATGTTTGCCGCTGGTTATGGAGTTCCCGCTGTTATCGTTGCAATTTCAGCCTCGGCGCATGCAAGTGGATACGGCACTGATGGCTAGTGGGTTTTCCGGATTTCGTAAATATTTTTTAGATGTTATTTAGATGTTATTTAGATGTTATTAAGATGTTTTCGCTTATCTTTAGCTGCTGGCTCAACGTTGAAGACGGCTTCATTTGGAGCTTTTACGGGCCAGTTTGTGCCATAATTATTGTAAGTAGCTACCGTTGCACTTTCCACAAATAGATTAGAAAACAGGATCTGAAAGGCGATGACAGGACTGAGTGACATGTCACAAGAGTCACAATGACATTTTATTTCATTTATTTGAAAATAAACAGTAATAGATGTAAAAAAAGAATATAAATAATTAAATTGGTAAATGGCTTTCCACAATGACATTTGTAATTTTTATGCGCAAAATTTGGGACACAGCCGACAAACTGTAAAAAATGGTAACATGGAATCTACTTTAAAGGGTTAGTTCACCCAAAAATAAAAATTCTGTCAGTATTTACTCACCCTCATGTTGTTCCAACCCTGTAAGACCTTCGTTCATCTTCGCAACACAAATTAAGTTATTTAAGATATTAAGATCGCTCCTGCATACTAGTCCATAGGCTTCTTGAGGGAATGACTTTCTGTCCTCAATAGTCCAAGTGACTACAGGGGCTCAATCTTAAGTTTATCAAACGACGAGAACACTTTTGTGCGCAAAAAAAACAACAAAAATAACGACTTTATTTCAACTATTCGTTTATTTCTCCCTCTGCGTGAGTCAGGTTACTAGTTTAATAGCGTAAGCTTCTGTTATTGTACGTCACACGCATCACACACATGACCAGCGTCGGCCAATAGTGAGCCTACGTGTGACGTAGCTTTACGCAATCACACTACGTTAACTGACTACAGGCCCATGGAGAAGGAAGTGAATAGTTGAAATAAAGTCGTTATTTTTGTTTGTTTTTGCGCACAAAATGTATTCTCGTCGTTTGATAAAGTTAAAATTGAGCCACTGTAGTCACTTGGACTTTTTTAACGATGTCTTTAATGACTTTTCGATGCCAGCAAGAGTCATTCCCTCAAGAAGCCTATGGACTGTATGCAGGAGCGATCTTAATATCTTAAATATCTTAATTTGTGTTGCGAAGATGAACGAAGGTCTTACGGGGTTGAAACAACATGAGGGTGAGTAAATACTGACAGAATTTTCATTTTTGGGTGAACTAACCCTTTAAGCACAAAAAAGTGCTTATTGTTATAACTTAATGTATAAATTGATTTAGTTATATTAAATAATGTAGTTGAATTAAACCCATAATTTAGATATATGCATTTTTCAGCCTGCAGGTAAATATATATATATATATATAGTTGATCAAATATACTGTATAAAGTAGTTCTCACAAAAAAAGCCATGGGATTTGAACTTCAAATGTTTTATAAAGTGATAAGACATCAAAGTTTATGCTATTACTGAAAAGTGCCACATGCCAGCAGCAGTCAAAACTGACTGTGAAAGAAATTGAAAGGAATTAATCAATTGTTTAAACACAGTTTTTTCCTGTTTGTTTCAGGTTAATGTATTCTTCTTCCTCATAACAATATGGAAGCTGGCTGAAAAATTTTCCTCCCTCAACCCAGACTTAAACAATCTACGCAAAATCAAGTGAGAAATGTTTTTAAACCCTATATGTGCACTGCCGGTCAAAAGCCAAAAAAAAAGTCAAAAGGTTTCTATGTGAACATATTATAAAATGTAAAATATTCCTGTGATGTCAAAGCTGAATTTTCAGCATCATTACTTCAGTGTCACATGATCCTTCAGAAACCAGTCTAATAAGCATTTAGATATGCTTTCAGTGAGCTTTAACATTTTTATCTCCGCCTACAGGGCATTTACGGTCACTGCGATTGCTCAGCTGTGTGTCCTCGGCATCATGTGGGTGTTTGGCTGTTTTCAGTTTAATAAGGACACTCTGGCAATGTCATACATCTTCACTATACTAAGCAGCCTCCAGGGGGTGCTGATGTTCATCATGCATTGCTGGCTCTCAAAACAAGTGAGTCCTGTTTCTCCACTAACTGAGATACATAAATTAGCATCAAATATGGAATGATAGATCAATCATGGCTTTGTCAATAAATATAAAGCCTGACGCCTGTTTCACGCAGTGCGTATGCGGTGCGTGTTGCGGTATGTGGTAAAGGAGTGCTTTCACATATGCTGCGTTTGCAGTGCGTAACTGATCCGCGGCTGTACCACAAACACCCCAGATAGCAAACTGACATTGAATCAACGTGGAAATATGACATCGAAACAACGTTGATCTGACATTGTTTTGCTCATCGAATTAACGTTGAACCAACGTCAGACGCGCCATTCTTTCAAAACTAACGGAAAATCAACTTGAAATCAACGCGTTGTTTCAACGTTATGAAAGCAAACCAATTTTCGATTTTCATTTAGCTTTGAAGAATGCCGCGTCTGACGTTGGTTCAACGTTAATTCGATGAGCAAAATCAACGTTGTTTCAATGTCATGAGAGACGTCGTTTCCACGTTGATTCAATGTCAGTTTGCTGTCTGGGACGTAGCCTACTCACTATTTTTATTTTTAAAAAAAAGTTGTCAGCATAGGTTTTGTCGGATAGGAACGATCCATAGCTTTTCGCAAGAGTTACATTTTTTTGAACACATCCGGACGACCAACTGACACGATTTTCTTCGGAAACGCACTCGGTCGAACCCGTTTCGGACCCATTCGCATGCGATCTGCGAATCTCCATTGGAAATGAATGACTTCTGGTTTAAACTGCCAGTGTGAAGTCGGCGTAACCTGTTAACATGAGTACGGAAAAAAATACGTAAAAATGAACATAAAGTGAACATTATGTTCAAAAAAATTGAACTCTTGCGAAAAGCTATGGATGATTCCTATCCGACAAAACCTATGCTGACAAAACTTTTTTTTTTTTAATTAAGTTGCTCCATAACTTCTGGATTTGAAATAAAAATAGTGAGTAGGCTACGTGTTTGTGGTACAGCCGCGAATTGCAGTTCATTTACAATAGAGTGGTGACCAGGTTTAATAAATATTAAATAATTCTTCAAATTATTATTATATTTGTAAGTTTGATTTCATGTCGACTGTAAAAATACCCCATGACAATCGCTGTCCCTAAAAAAAAGTAGTCAATAGAATTTAGTTCATAGCACATAGCCTATGTGATGTCTTTTTCATTTCCCCACAGGTGAGAGAAGAGTACGCCAAAGTCCTGTCATGTATCTGTACACCACAGAAGAGGAAATATTCAGAGTTCGGCTCAAACCAAACAAGCAAATCCCAGGTAAACTCGCTCTCAGTTAGGGACCGTTTAGCTCTCGTTAAATCTATTTCAAGGTTGAGTTGCGTATCCGCTTTTGGATTCATGTCACAGCGTGGAGTTTCCAAATGCCACAGCAGTACCGGCGTGTGCACATTATCATTTTGATTGCGAGAAATATGTTTACTTGTTGCTTTAAAATCCTTGTCTATCAGGGCTTGAGTTGAAGTGCCCTCATCACAACCATTACAAGGACATCAGAGATCACTCACATGCTAATTGCTCGTTCAGATAGCAACCTTTAGCTACTCAGGGGAGGCGATGATCACTGGAGCATTTTAATCCGGAAATAACTTGTTGTGACTGTGAATGTATATGAGCTTGAGTTTGACAAAATACCCAATTGCCTGCACTGTTTTACAGGCCTCCAGGAGTGTTCAGCACACTGGCGAATCCCACATTTAAGAGGCCATGTCAACAGATCATCGACTTTATTATTCATTTGCAAGTTGAAGTGCCAAATTATCTGCTTTCTATGGACACCACATCCATTTTCTATGGATCTCACATGTCAGCTAGGGGCGGGCGATGTACCAGTAGACACAATTAACCCGTCTCTATCGCGGTTACGCACACGGGCCTTTCTGTACAGTCTCGAAAGCTTATCGTCTGCATACATTTTTAAGCACTTAACACTTCAAGCGCTATAAGCAAGTTTACTTTATTTATACAGCACATTTTTACCACAGCCGCTGGCTGGCCAGAACAGCAGAAATTAAAATAAAAAAATTAAAACGAAGTAGTACCTACGTAACGACACAAATGAGCGCAACGTTAAAACAGGCGAAGCAAAGCAGGATCAGACTTGAATATAAAATGGTCAAACAGAAGTGATAAAACAGTATCAGACTCGAATTTAAAATGGAAAGAATCACGAGTGGCAAAAACAGTATCAGACTCAATGGAAAATCGGAAAACCAACCAACCAACCAACCAACCTTAAAAATGGCAATGGAAAACATGTATCTTTAGAAGTGACTTTACAGCATTCTGGTAAGACTGTCTTTAAAACAACTGGAGTGAAACGTGTAGCTCGTCCTTTTTCCATTTCTCGGCTTTTCTACTCGATTGTCTTAGTTGACGTATATCCGTGTTCGGATTTGGGTTTGGGTGTGTGAGGCTTAAGCCGAGCAGTTTCATTTAGGGCATTCAGCCGAGCAGAGTTTAATAGACTGAGATGTTCGTCGGCAATCGGCATCAAGGTCCAATAGCGGTGATGAATCCAAAAACTAATGTGTGCAGGATTTCATGAAGTGCTCTGTAAAAACCGAGCCATTAGACCGAGACAATGTTAAAACTACAGCGGTGCAATGAGAAAGGCAGGGAAGAGAAGTAGAAAATAACATTGGCTTATGGTCCGAAAGCATAAAATCAGATATAACAATGTCACTAATTTAGATTAGATTTAGATTTATTTGACCACTTAAATATAAAAATATGAAGAACAGTAAGAAACTGTTGCATACATTAAAAACAAATACAAAAGTAGTCAGGGATAAACACAATAAAGCCCGAAGACTTATTTCCATTGTGGTCCCTTATAAAGGCAGCGGAAGAAGTCAAGTGGCAACGCATCACACATCAAACATTCACATACATAAACCAAATTCATACATATTATACCACAAAAAAAAAAACAAAAAAAAACTTAGTATTATAAAAACTACATTTGGCCCCTAAACCATAATTTTCACCCCATAGGAAAGTACAAGATCCAGAATGTGACCCTGAATGTAAGTAGTCAACTATCCACTAGACTCAATGAGGCTGAGGAACTCTTTTGATTGAGTGTTCGATTGACAGCAAACGTGAATATTATAATCATCCACCAAGAAAAAGTCTGAGAGACTTAAAACGCGTACACATAAAGCCGCTGCCAAATATGTCAAATATGCACACTTATATGTCAAAAGGCCCGTCTTTGCGAGTATCCTCTTAAACACAGTCGTTTATGACTTAGGTTATCAGAATATTAGACCAGTCTGTTCTCTCTTAAAGTGACAGCAGCCTAATAAACCTGATTCGTTCTATTGTAGTTCTATTCTAGTGCTATTATCACTGAGATGTTTACTTGTCTTCAGTGAGCTTGAGTTTTTTTTTATTTTATTTTTATTTTTTTAAGTTAGTTTGTTTATTTTACTTATGTTAGTTAGGCTAGAATTAGTTTTTTTATGTGATTTGTTTTTTTTTAAATTGGTGATGAGATTTATGAAATTTAAATTACATTTTTATATCATAAAAAAACTTTTTTTAGTGTGATATATATCATTATTGTGAAATTAAATTATTCATATCATAAGACTTTGGTCATATCACGCACACCTATTGTCAACAAACCATCGACTTTATAATTCATTTGCAAGCTGAAGTATCTCTATATCTGCTTTCTATGGAAATGAAATGATAATGTATTTGGGTGATTCTTCATTTAGGGAAACATTTCTTTCCCTTAGGGTCATTTGAAAAAAAAAAAAAAAAACATGCCTTTAAAGATTGTCATCATAATGTTGTCTCTGATTATTTCTTTTGCACTTTTTAAGTTATCAAAGTACTTTTACCAGAATTTGTCTTCTATTTATTTAAGTTAAAAACAATACAATTCTACATACTGTATATTACCATTTCACCAAAGCTGCATTTTTTTTTTAAATACAATGAAAACGGTAATATTTTGAAATAGTTTCACAATTTCAAATAACTGTATTCTATTGGAATATATTTTAAAATGTAATTTTTATTATTATCAATGTTGAAAACATTTTGTTGCTTGATATGTTAGTTTTTGGGATTCTTTGGTGAAAACAATGTTCAAAAGAACAGCATTTATTTGGAATATCATCGTTTGTAACATTATAAATGTCTTTACTCTCACTTTTGATCAGTTTAATGTGTCCTTTCTGAATAAATGTGTCTTACCCCAAACATTTAAATGGTAGTGTAAATAATTTTCCGATGTATTTTTTATTTTATTATATCTATGTATCATTTCTTTTGTCTGCTTGATACCATATCACAACACATTATGCTTAATAAATTATTCTTATAATTGGCTCATGATATTGGTTGTGAAGCTTTAATTATGGAGATGATTGCACATTAATCCTACTTTTCTGCACTTTGTCAGCACATCTGTCTGCCAGTATTGTTACCTACTGTGGCTGCCTCTCTGAGCAAACGCCAAAAGATAAAAATAGTCAAATTAAAATAACCAGAGAGAAACAGGATGATCATCAACAACACATCCAACAATTCAAAATTAACTTTTAATTGGTCACAAATGATAATGACAGTCATACGAATAATAAATAGCAATAATAGGGAAAAAATAACTTCAGGAAGAGCATGGCCAAAAAACAACAAACAAATCACACATAACTAACCCAGGAGTCCTTTAACTTACCTAAGAAACAGAGGATACGAACATAACTCTTCTCTCATTCCCTATCTACTCATAAAACCAGAATACAAACAAACTGGCTCCCCTTATGTTCCCAACAGGAACAAAATCATGTCTGTCAAGAAAAACTTCATTACATTATCATGAGACCCCATACCGTTACTTGTTGGATAATAAGTCTCCCACTACAACTAACATGGCGATAAGCCTATGTGTGAACTGAAATAGGTTCATATTGTAGATCTAGCATTGTGTTTTTGCTCAATATGATTAAGTGGCAGATCAGTTGGCTGCTGCACTGCAATATCTAAGTAATAGATGTCCTCTGTCCCAGACGAAACTATGTGGAGGACAGAGGATCATTTATTAATTATAATATAACTGCATGGTGAACCTAAGCACAATTTTATCTGTATTATTTATTTCCCCTTCAAAAATTGTTCCTGAGAATTGTTTTGTTTACCGTCCCCAGCTGTTAAATGAAATTTACGCCTCGCATCCCTTTGCTTCGTAGACAGAATCTGGAATGCATAATAGAAAAGTGTTTTGTGTGAAGTATAAAATCATTGGTTACCCGTAAGCCAATCACATAACATTTGGTTATGACGTGTTATTCGCTAGCTCAGCCGAATCGAACTTCCACTATAAAACCATCAAGTGAAATACCGGAGTGAACATGGCTGACTGAGTTTTGCTGCCTCCTTAACCTGATCCTCCATGAGTGCAACCAAGGGGGACACAATCACAACTATCAGCCCAGTTTCTCGCTGACGATCACTAATAGCTGATAAATTAACCTTTTCATGCATGAATTATGATATCCTCAGTCAGGATTTTTTTCCTTTGTGTTTTTTTTGCTCTTAGGGCATGAAAAACAAGATTTGATTTTTTTTTTTTTTTTTTAAACAAATTTTTCAAAGAGATTTTCAGATGTCCACTTGAGTGGACAGCATGCATTTATAGTTTAAACTGGAGAGATACTGTATTAAACATAATACAATAATCAAACAGATAAATGATGTGTATTTAACAAACTAATCAATACAATTACATCAAATCATGTGAAAGCTATAAAATATATGAAAAAATATATATAAATCCGAAATATTGCAAAGGCAATTGACCTGCATACAAGTTGCACTTCGTGTATCTTGGATATCAGAACATGATGATGTGATTCCATCAGAAATGTCTACAGCCTGTCGATGTACAACTGTGGAAACACTCAGATGCTCCCTCCAGTGTGCCAGAGTATGTCAATTTACCCTTATTAGCTGATAATTCTGATTATGTTAGAGATGGACCCATTTCTAGCATAGCCCCTCTTCTGAGAAAACCTAGTGATACATTTTTTTTAAATCTCATCTAAAATGAGCAGTGTTGGGCCAGGCATAACGCTTTCAGATTACTTGGTTGATGTTACAAGTAAAGTAATGTGTTAGAAGTAACATGCATTACATAATCAGATTTGTTTTAATGTTTCGAGTAAAGTAATGTATTACAAGTACCATGCATTACCTAATCAGATTACTTTTTGATCTAACAAATAATTACAAGTAATGTGCATTACGTAATCAGATTACATTTTGTTGTTACGAATAAAGAAACGCATTACAAGTAACATGCATTATTTAATCAGATTACTTTTTGATCTAACAATGCATTACAAGTAACATGCATTACATAATCAGATTAATTTTGATCTAACAAGTAATGCATTACAAGTAACATGCATTGTGTAATCAGATTACTTTTTGATGTTACGAGTAAAGAAACATAGGTAAACAGATATTTTTTGAAGAAGTAATGCATTACGTAATTAGATTACTTTTGATGAAATGAGTAAAGTAATGCATTACAAGTCACAAATTATGTAATTACATAACTTTTTTTAGACGTCAATGAAAATTACATTCTAATAATACAACTACATTTATTTACAGTCAAAAAACGTTACTGCAGATTAAGTATTTTCAAAAACAATATTCACAGTATAAGTATAAATTGTAGCTAAAATATAGCCGTTGATGCATGAGGTCCACTATAGTGGACGGGTGATTTATCAGATTTTTCTCCCAATCTAAAATCAAAACTTGTTGATATGACTCATTAGATACTGCTTGATGCTGCAATATTTTTTTTACCTACAAAAGTGTCCTAGCATAGAAGGAATGGGTGGATATTCCGGAGCACCTTGGCATGTCTGACTGGCCATTGGCCATCTTGGTTTGGAGGGGGAAAAAATCAAAACTCAATGGCTTATAACTTTGTTGCAATGCATAGGATGATGCACCAGGGTCCACTGAAGAGATTGATGTGCAACTTTCCCATCAAAACCCTTGCAAATTCAAGAAAATGCTTTTTAAATAGCTGTCCACTGTAGTGACCACTATGCATGAAAGGGTTAAACTTTTACCAAGACCTGTCGGGAGAAGGGCCACAACATCACCTCCATTTAAAATGTTTAACAAACACTCTTCTTGTTCAGGCTTCAGTTTGCAAATGCCGGGAATATTCTCCACCATATCTACAGTCGTTTTCGATTTCCCTAACTTAAAATACAATCTTACTTACATCACGGCTCTCAGCCCGCCCTCTGTTCGTTGATTGGCCGCCTGTTTTCAGGCAGGAGGAAAACTGAGAGACATGTCGATGTCTCAGACTGAGTACAGAAGCGAACTGAAAGTATGATGTCTGATGTAGTCAGGCTATGCTCAAACCTTACAATCGAATTTCTAACTACTGAAGAGGTCTTACCGTTGCTAAGCTATAACAAATAACTCCTGATATTATCCTGCCATTCCCAAAAATATTCAAAGCACTCGCTCATTTATGGGAGTGAGAAAAAAAAAATCAAGAGTCACGCTCAGTTTAGCCATCACAGGCTTCACGTGACCTAGCTGTTTACCTGTTAAGTATGTGATAACTGCCTTTGCAAACTGACGCTTTGAAAGGTTTAAAAGTCAAGGAAGCATTAGCCAAATGGCTGAACACCGCTTCCAGACTACTTACATTATTATCCCAGCTTATCCGACTCCATCAGCAAATCATCTAAATATGACTCTCAATTTGTCACTCCTAACAAAAAGTGCTAGAAAGTTGCTGGAGAATTTTGCATGCTGAACAAAAACCATTACCTTATATTGCAGACTGCTATCAGGAGTGACATGCAAAATCTCATAGCTCGAGTCTGTCTGAATCATTCGGGGTAGACCGAAATTATTACAAAACTTCAACTATTTCACCACTAGAGTGATGGCCACTTTAAAGGGTTAGTTCACCCCAAAATGAAAATGAAGTCATTAATTACTCACCCCCATGCTGTTCCAACCCCGTAAGACCTTCGTTCATCTTCGGAACACAAATAAAAATATTTTTGATTGAATCTGAGAGCTGGATCAGTCCTACATAGGCTTCCTAAGGGACTGGCTCTTGACGGCCCATAAAGTAATTAAAGAAAAGGTTTAAATATTCCATGTGCCTACAGCGGCTCAATTATAAGTTTATCAAGCGACGAGACTACTTTTTGTGCGAAAAAAACATAAATAACGACTTAATTCGACTATTCTATTACTTCCTGATGGGCGCATGCGCGAGAACTGAGACGAGGACGTTCTCCTTCGACTACTTTTTGTTACGGGCTGCTCCGCTTAGGAGTTTTACGCCACCTACCGTATAAAATGATGATCCATATATAAGGCGCTCCGGATTACAAGGAACACTGTCGTTTTTTGAGAAGATTAAAGGCTTTTAAGTGCATCTTATAGTGCGGGAAATAGGCAAATTGAAAAGCGTACATGTATGTACAGCGCGCATCTTCCTCTGCTTGTAAACAGAAAGTTTTGCGCTTCCAGCTATATCAACACATCATCTTATACGGTAGGGGGCGGTAAAACTCCTAAGCGGAGCAGCCCGTAACAAAAAGTAGTCGAAGGAGAAGAACGTCCTCGTCTCAGTTCTCGCGCATGCGCCCACAAGGAAGTAATATAATAGTCGAATTAAGTCGTTATTTATGTTTTTTTCGCACAAAAAGTAGTCTCGTCGCTTGATAAACTTATAATTGAGCCGCTGTAGGCACATGGAATATTTAAACCTTTTCTTTAATGACTTTATGGGCCGTCAAGAGCCAGTCCCTTTGGCAGTCTATGTAGGACTGATCTAGCTCTCAGATTCAATCAAAAATATCTTTATTTGTGTTCCGAAGATGAACGAAGGTCTTACGGGGTTGGTACAGCATGGGGGTGAGTAATTAATGACTTCATTTTCATTTTGGGGTGAACTAACCCTTTAACCATGGGCAGTGGAATAGCCTTTGGATAGTAAATCGGGCAACACATAATTGGCAAAACATACCGATACCCAGTTTTAGATTTGGCCAGCCAACCTACACAGTCAACAATCAATCTTTCAAAAGGTTCACTTAAAGGATTAGTTAACTTAAGAATCACATTGACTCTGAAGTTAACATAACATAACATAATCACATTGAAATGTCAAAGTAAAAAAAGGAAAAACAAAGGTGTCGGATGATTTTGAAGTTGGAGGAGAAATTGAGATTTTCGTCCTACCCTACATTTTCCACCTATGTCAAGTTACCACCTGACATTTTCAAAGTGATTATTTTACGCATGTAATCGTGGATGTGCAACACAAGCATTTGTAGTTAAAAAAAAGTATATAAGTGTATATATACAGTATTTCATCAATTCTACATCAATTTCATCAATTCTACAACTTCCTAAAGCTAAGGGAGGCCTTACACTTAATAATAATAATAATACATTTTTTTTGTATTGCACTTTACATTTTAGCAATCTCAAAGTGCAACAGACCATATAATAATATATTTAAAAACTATATTATTATGTTTCTGTGCTATGGCCAGGGCGGAAACCAGACTGAAACTTTTCAAACAAGTTATTGTGTTTAAGATAAACATGGAGTTGAGCTGCAACTGTTTTTTTCCAGAACCTTTGATAGGAATGGAAGATTGGAAATGGGCCTGTAGTTGGAGAGAACTTCTGGATCCAGAGTGGGTTTTTTCAGTAGAGGTCTGATGACAGCAGTCTTTAATGTTGATGGGATATGACCAACCTGGAGGGAGTGGTTTATGATCTTTGTGATAAATGGAGAAATGGAAGAGATGTTGGCCTTCAGCAGGGCTGAAGGGAAAGGGTCCAGAGCACAGGTGGACGGCTTAATTTTTTTTAATAACATCCTCCGCTTCTTCCTGTGTGGCATCAGAGAAAGAACAGAGGAGCTGGACAATCTCAAACGGTGGGTCGGCCGTTGGGAGGGGCAGGACAGCAGTGGCGGAGAGTTGTGAGCGAATGTTATTAACTTTTTATTTGGAAAAAAGTGATGTGCATATTACACCTCTCTTCAGTGGTCTCAGGGTGGGAGAGTAAGGGGGGTTTAAGAAGGTGGTTTATTGTTGAAAAAAGTAGTTTGGAGTTACCAGGGCTGTTATTGATGATAGTGGAGTAAAACCTGGACCGTGCGTCCCTCAGAGCTTCTGCATATACCCTCTTTTGCTCCCTGTATGCCTGTTTGTGAACAGTCAGTCCAGAGGCCATTAGCCGCCGCTCAAGGAAACGCCCAGTAACTGAGTTACTCAGTTACTAACTTGTAACTTTAACTAATTACTTGTTAAAAGTAACTTGCCCAACACTGGTTATCTAATGGCTTTCTCAAGGTGACCTCTATGAGGAGAGAGTGTTTGTCTCTTTCTCCTTCTTATCTAAAAAGTACAACCTACTGTGTCATCACTTATTTCGGTTCTTTCAAAATGAGACACTTTCTACAGGAGCAGTTTCCTCACTTTCCTACTCATCCATCTGAAACACAAATTGATCACTTTCTCGCTTTAAATGTCAGCCACGGGCATTTGATCTCAATCTTTTAAAATTGAATCTGTTCGATTAACTTCCGTGTAAGGGATTTATATTGGAGTTTGTTTTATGCTGTACTGTTTTTTTACGATGTCCTGTTCTGTACCATCACTGAAAACCAATAAAAGTAGAAAATGCCAGATCGTTTGGATATCAACCCGTTAATAACCGTTGAAGTCCACTTTTTTAATTTCTTTTCGACTGAAGAGTTTTTATTCAGTCGATTTTTTTTTTTTATTATTATGAAGTGAACTAATCCTTTAACACATGGATTGGGCACAAGGATGCTGAGGGGATCTTTTGACTCAGCATGACACAGTACCATTCAAACCATACAGTCCATAAGACATGATCAAAAGCCATGTTTTTAGTCTTAGCAGCTGTTTTCTGCTTCCAAGGCTCTACAGTCAGATATGAAATGGCAAACTTTTCTCAGATGCTCTTTCGGGATTAGACTAATGGATTGGCTTTGCTCTCCTGTCCTGTCTTGGGGACAGGACACAATTCTGTGCTCTCAATAAATCATTCACTACCGGAAACATAATTCTCACAGAAGGTGAAGTAGTACCATGGTGTGTCAAAAATATTGTCCACTAGTACAACAGCATCAGAAAGAGAACATCCATTTTGATCATTCAAATACAAGTTTTGAAGTCCTCCACAAACTCCTAACTCCTTTTAGTAAACCTACACGCTAAACTTACTCTAGCGAATTCCACACAAGTTTGTTGGGAAGACTTTGAATGAGACCTAATCTTTTGACTAGGACTATACAAGCTTAATATACCTACTCACTAGAGCCAGGCCGATATATCGGCAGGCCGATATTATCGGACGATATTAGGCATTTTCCAAACTATCGGTATCGGCAATTATAATGGTCGATAAATTAATATTTCAGAAATAAAATAAAAACGGACGAAACACGCTTTAAACATGTCATGAGTGTTGGAGTTGTATAGTTTGTCCACCAGAAGGCAATGTTCTGTTGCGACAATAAAGAAACAAGTCTCTTTTTAAAATGCATTTTCATATTATTTTAGTTAAAACTTATACATAACTACAAATAACTAATGTTAGGGAAATCTGTTAATGTTTTGTTGCGTGTTTCTGAAAAAAAAAAAACGGCCGATATATCGGATTTGAAAACCAACAAATATTTGTATCGGTATCGGCCTTCAAAATCCTTTAAGGTCGGGCTCTACTACTCACATTAAAGTCGGAGCATACGGCAGGACTTGATTGAATTACCAGCGTCGTCACATCCGAAGGAAGTTTAAAATGAGGAAATGGAAATGAATTTCTCATTCTATTATTCACTTGTAATTCCAGTTGATTCAGGTTAACAGCACAATCTGTTTCTGCTTCAACAGCTATAATTACCAAAAGCAGCTCTAACTCTTTAAGTTTGACTGCCAATATATATT
Organism: Pimephales promelas; assembly: GCF_016745375.1. The sequence goes on from NW_024121988.1 coordinate 529,999, forward strand.
GAATTCATTGAGTAATTCAGAAGCATCTGCATTGAGGAAAACTTCCAGTCTCCAAAGGCTTCCGACTCCTCATCAACAGCTGCCTGTCTTTGAGTAAGCAAAATGCCAGCAGAAACCACTTCTCATTATCGATGAGAAAGAAATCAGCTGTAAGATTTAAATCTGTCTTCCTACAGTGATTATAAACCTGTTGTAGGATTAAGGAACGGACGTAAATTAGCAATACTGCTATAATCCGGCTTGTTTACATCTTGTACTTTGTACAAATGTTCATTAACATGCTTTGTCCCTATTAAATAAAAAAATAAACTAAAGGAAGAATTCTATCAAATCAAAATCCATTCCCTTATCATAAATGCTTCTCTCCCTCCGACAAAAGACCTAAATATTTCCCAAGAAAATGAGATGGTCTCCACCAGACATAGTGGATTATCCAACAAGAGACACATCTCCACATCATCAAATCAGTTTTCAAAATCACAGAATAAGTAAATGAACAAATAAGCAGACAAGCCTACTCGGGTTCAAAGGAAGTGCAAAAGAATAGTAAACAAAAATTCAATTACTATTGAGAGAAACAGGATAATCCAATCTCCTGTCCCAGAATCAACAACGCAGCCACCAATTCAACTAAAGTAACTTTGAATTTTTTGTCATATAATAGTAATATTAATAATATTGAACAAAAACTTTCATAAGGATGGCCAAAAAAACAAATCTTACATAACTAACCCTGCATGGGGTCCTTTAACTTACCAAATAAAAGGAACAGAGGATAAGAAATACTAACTTCTCTCTTTCTGTCTTCTCATAAAAAGGAGAAAACCAGTCTCCCACCCTTTATGTTCCAAACTGCATCAAAAACACATCAGAACAAAAGAGCTACTTACAATATAAACTAAACTTCAAAGCATACAAGTTTGGCTCTCTTTCTGTCGAAAAACACTTCATCACATTATCCTGAGATCACAACACAAAAATGTAATCAACAAAATTGAAAGGCAGGAGAAAGAATCCATCCTGGTGAAAGGAAATCTCTCTCTCTCTCTAACTCGATAGCTTATATCTCTGCTCCTCACTTTCACCATCCAATCTTCACAGACACAAACTTATAATCAGCACATTAAAACAATCAAAGTGCATTACAGTGGAAAAAAGAGACAAAGCCAAACACAAAATAACGTTACTGAATCAAGCTAATATTAGGTTACACCAACAACAACAAAAATGTATGGGGTTGTCAGGTTTCTGGTAATGAAGGACCCAAAAGCAGAATTCATATTTATTAATTAAAGAGCCCCTATAGCAATTTAAAAGTTCCTATTTTTGTTTTGGGAGTTCCCAAAAACAGTTTAACGCGCATGCAAGGATAAAAATCTCTTTATTTGTCTTATAATATGCATTTATTTTTACCCGATTTGCTCAACGACTCCCGAATGATTCGTTCGACGATTCATTTTCCCGAACACCACCTTTGAGTGACGTGAATCTGCGGCGTTTGATCAAATGACCCAGTCAGTTGTTATTGGTAAACCGTAGGCAGAGACTGTCGGCAACAGAACGCCCATAACCAGGATTATAGCTTGTCAAGTGTTGAAAATTGTATATAGTGTTTGAACAAACTTGTCAGAAAAAGTGCACTTTCCACACGGTCCCTTACTCGCGTCTCCGTCAAGAGCGAGCTTTCCCGGCGAAACTCACATTGCGGCGGCTTTTGAGGGGCAGTGCTTATTATATAGAGCGAAGTCATATTTGGCTAAGTCGTTTAGGAGGTAATTGCCATTTTTCAATGAATGTCTGGTGAATATCAAAAACAAAATTAACTTTACCCCGCTTAGCTGCGCGGAGTGTACACAACACAATACAACTAACATGCTACAGAAAACATAACAGCAAACATTATTAATATTACTTACAGATTGTGATTCGGAGGAGGACGAACCTGATCCATATTGGATACTGAGCCCACAATAGGCTTGCGAATCCACATTTTAATTCATTTATGTTTTTGAACGATTCGTCATTAAAATGATGAGAACACAAGGTTTGGGTAATACTGTTGTGGTATCGTTGCAAATATGAACTCTTACCACTGATTCTTCACATGCGCATCCCTGGGCAATGAAAACAAGTGGCTGAACTGTCTTTGCAATGTAGAACACAGCGTCTTCTCGACATGACGCTATTCAGCTTAAGTTTTTGAATGTGTTCTGGACTTCAAGTTTACACTCCCGTCTGCGCGCACAGTTGTTGGGAGTGGCCAATGAGCTAATGTTTTGTATCTACGTCACGGCGTAACAGCTAATGACTCGTTTCAAAAACAATTCATTTCATAGACTCAGAGTCGACTCTCACTTTTGAAAGACAATAACTTTATATACGGTGCACTTTCAGATATAAATCTTTGCAGAATGTTTTCATTCCCTTAGAGCTATATTCCACTCTACATGAACAGTCATTTTCAAAAATCCATGATTGGTGCTCTTTAAGCTCAACCCAATAGAAGAGACAGTAAATCACAGGTCAGCCGATAGTCAGAAACCAGATAGTCAATATCTGGTCCAAGGGGAAAGTAAAAAGGAGAATCAGACAGGCGAGAAGTGAAAACGAGCAGACAGAGAATTAATCAAGGTCTGTGATCATGTGCGACAGTCAGCGGTCATTAACAAACATCAGTCCAGACAACCAAAGCAGGGGGAATTCATGACGAATGAGCCACTAATCCATGTTTAAGATGCCTTTCAGGTGTCTCACACAAAACAGCATAAAACAAAGTAACCTTTGAGGAAAAATTAATACATTGAAGGCCAATTCTGGCAGGCCAAGTAGTCAAGATGCT